>LR738709.1:2950031-2986811 GCA_902687465.1 Secale cereale | reverse complement strand
GGGGGGGGGGCAGGGGGGAGGCTACCCTGGGCCTCCACAATTCAGGGCCCCTCCCCAGGTGTATGTACGTAGTGTCGAAACTAAATGGGCCGTGGCTTAGCAAGGTAAACAGGCGTGGATGCAGGCGAACATAGCTATTCTTCCTATTCCGTCACCTAGCAATCCCCAGATTGATCTAAAAAAAGCAATCCCCAGATCATGCGCCATCTTTTTTGAGATAATAAGCATGCCATTACCCTCATTCTCTGTTATAGTTTCCTTCTTAATCGATCGCCCGATCACGAGATGCAGCCAGTACCCAGTACACGCCGCTGCTTTCATTCCGTCCTTCAAGCGCTGTCATGCACTAAGACATCGCCGATTCGCCTAGCCTTAGTTGCTACAGCCAGACGCGAGTTCACGTCATGGCATATGCTCATCGCTGAACGATCCAATCCATCCAAGGTATATTATAGTATTCCCTAATCCCTATATGTTTAGTATTAAATTAAGTAATTTCTCCTATGCATACATCGTGCGCAGCTGGTACCGATGAGCCTTTGATGCCAACTTTTTATTTCCACGGGCGATTTTGTGGAGGAAAAGAATCAAATTGATGGACATTTTGAATCTTAACAAGAGGAAGCTGTTGATATCAATATAACTGATAAAAATGTAAGTGGCCCTGATCGTACAATTATTTCAACAAGTGCACATGCACAATGTACTAGTATTGATGGACATCCTGTTCTGATTGTTTGGTTCTGAATTAAAGATTATAAATTAACTCCGTCATATGGTGTATGCTACTTCTCGAGCTTGCGTTGTATTCCCTCGAAGAGGAAAGGGTGATGCAGCACAGTAGCGTAAGTATTTCCCTCAGTTTTTGAGAACCAAGGTATCAATCCAGTAGGAGGCCACGCGCGAGTCCCTCACACCTGCACAAACAAATAAGAACTTCGCAGCCAACGCGATAAGGGGTTGTCAATCCCTTTACGGTCACTTACGAAAGTGAGATCTGATAGATATGATAGTTTGATATTTTTGGTATTTTTGGATATAAGAACAGAAAGTAAAAAGACAACAAAGTAAAGTAGATTGTAGATTGATATGTTGAGAATAGAACCGGGGGCCATAGGTTTCACTAGTGGCTTCTCTCTTGATAGCAGATTTCTACGGTGGGTGAACGAATTACTGTCGAGCAATTGATAGAAAAGTGAATAATTATGAGAATATCTAGGCATGATCATTATATATAGGCATCATGTCCGTGACAAGTAGACCGAAACGATTCCGCATCTACTACTATTACTGCACACATCGACTGCTATCCAACATGCATCTAGAGTATTAAGTTCATAAGAACAAAGTAATGCTTTAAGCAAGATGACATGATGTAGAGGGATAAACTCAAGCAATATGATATAAACCCCATCTTTTTATCCTCGTTGGCAACAATACAATACGTGCCTTTCTGCCCCTGCTGTCACTGGGAAAGGACACCGCAAGATTGAACCCAAAGCCAAGCACTTCTCCCATTGCAAGGACTATAGATCTAGTAGGCCAAACCAAACTGATAATTCGAAGAGACTTGCTAGGATATTATAATCATACATAAAAGAATTCAGAAAAGAACCAAATATTTCTCATGGATAATCTTGATCATAAACCCACAATTCATCGGATCTCAACAAACACACCGCAAAAAGATTACATCGAATAGATCTCCTCGAAGGCCGAGGAGAACTTGGTATTGAGATCCAAAAAGAGAGAAGATGCCATCTAGGTACTAACTATGGACCCGAAGGTTTGTGGTAAACTACTCACAACTCATGGTGAGGCGATGGTGTTGATGTACAAGCACTTAGTGGAAGATCCCCCCTCCGGTGGAGCTCCGGAACAGGCCCCAAGATGGGATCTCACGGGAACAGAAGGTTGCGGCGGTGGAATTAGGGTTTTCTCTGTTGCTTCGATGTTTTCAGGGTACATGGGTATATATAGGAGGAAGGAGGGCATCGGGGGCGCAACATGGGGCCCACGAGGCAGGAGGCGCGCCCAGGGGGAGGGGGTGCTGAGGTTACAGACCTAGGGTAGGGTCAAATGCGTGACCAAGGTACCCCACCCAAGGTCACTACCCCAGAAGATCAAAAGACAAAACCGATGATGATAAGGACAGTCGACTGAGACGGCCCAAGAGGACATCCCACTCAACTGAACACCATGTACCAGACGACTCAACTTCACTCGACCCATCCAAGGCACTCGACCCTCGAAGGTCAAAGGTCCCTTAGGACAACAACGGTCTGGAATTTACTCGCTGCAGTGAATGCCTTTATTACTCTTTTATGCGGACATTATCAGTAATGTTCGCCTTTATGTACATTGAACCCTTAGTAACGTGGGGATGGCTGGGGTCCTGGCGCACTCTATATAAGCCACCCCCTCGTCCAGTACAAGGGTTCGCATCCCTGTAACACACACCTATACATACTTCAGTCGACCTCCTCCGGGCACCAAGACGTAGGGCTGTTACTTCCTCCGAGAAGGGCCTGAAGTCGTAAAACACCTTGTGTACAACTTCACTAGCTAGGGCCTTGCCTCCTCATACGTACCCCCTACTCGTACTGTCAGACTTAGAACCACGACAGTTGGCGCCCACCGTGGGGCAAGGTGTCTTAGCGACTTCCGGTGAGGTTGCAAACTTTTCTCCGACCTCCTTCATCATGGTTTCCGGCGGTGGTCTGGTGCTGGGCCGCGAGATCCGACTCGACGCGCTCGTCTTCATCACCGATGACTCCGCTTGGCTCCAGGAGGCTCCTCTCGACGTTGAGGCGCTGGCCGTCCGCGGGGCTGCGCACTTCCGCGCCAGCGCCTTTGGCGTCCTTCTTCGGCAGCCGTCGACTCAGTACCTGCCGATCCCTACATCGTCCTCCATCCCCGCCGGACGCCGTCGCAAGCGATCCGGTCGCTCACAGCTCCAGCGGTGGGTAAAACACGCAGTGGCTCGCCAGGCGGCCACCCCTCAGGTCATGGCCATCGAGCCCGACGGTTACCTCTACGGGCCGGTCGATCCATCGGTCGAGCTCATAGATTCAGTTTCCGAGTGCGGGAGCAGGGATCCCGCAGCGGAGGTCCTCATGGTCGACTCGCGCCGCAGCCCGCAGGGTTTTCCTCGCGGCGGCGATGGTGGCAGCGGTGGCGGCCATTCATTCGACAACGACAGATACATTCCTCAACCCCTCACTGCCGAGCAGAGAGACGAGCTCTGCCGTCGCAATGAGGACGCGCTCTTCACCCCCATCGTGGGGGATACTCCAGAGGCTGTGGCCCTGGAGGCCACGCGCTTGGCCACCGTGGCTGAGCGCGCGCGCTTGGAGAATATCCAGCGCGCACTAGATGAACGGGCCCGCCGACTGGTCCCCGAGTCCAGTCGACGACCGGGGCAATCGCACCCGTGCGAGACTCAGGTGTTCCGTACACCAGTCCAGAACCTCGCAGCCACGGCTCGCATCGCGGAGTCTATTCAACCATCTCAGTCGGAGGCTGGGAGAGGCCTCCAGCAGATCCGGGCGTTGCTCCGGACGGCCGAGGAGCAAAACGCGGCTGTTTCTCAGTCGCGCAACAAGATTCACAGCAGATCGGTGGCTGCAGACACCGTTTGGTCAGCCCACAGTCCAAGATCGCCCCGGAGGCGTGAGGATCGTGGCCCACGGCAAGATCGGCACCTGGGTCATCACGACCGCCGTCGAGTGCCTACTCTTCCTCCGGGAAGCGGATCGTTCTCGCCTAGGCGGCACAAGGGCAGGCGCTTACGCGACGACGAGCGAAGGATTCCCCCGGATCCCCGGAGGCCCGGCTTCGATGCAAGGTCTATCCTTGTGCAGGGGATGGTCGACCAGAACAGGGCATCCAGAGAAGAGCAAGGCAGAGATCGTCCGAGTGGAAGCCGAGCATCCGTCTCTGGGCCCGAGTGTTTTAGCAGTGCCATTAGGGCCGCTAAGATCCCCCCAAACTTCAGGTTGTCGACGGGGGGTAAATAAGTTCACCGGCGAGTCAAAACCAGACACCTGGCTCGAGGACTACCGAGTGGCTGTGCAGATTGGAGGCGGCAACGATGACGTAGCCATGAAACACCTTCCTCTGATGCTGGGCGGTTCAGCCCGGGCGTGGCTTAATCAGTTGGCCCCTGGGAGCATTTACAGTTGGGAAGAGCTGGCCTGAGTGTTTATTTGGACCTTCGAAGGCACCTGCAAACGGCCCGCAGGTCTCGCGGAGCTTCAACATTGTGTGCAGAAGTCGAATGAAACCTTGAGGGATTACATAAAGCGATGGACCACCTTGCATCACACGGTGGAAAATATGTCTGAGCACCAAGCAGTTTGCGCCTTCAAGGAGGGCGTGCAATACCGAGAGCTGAATTTGAAGTTTGGTCGAACGGGCGATGGTAGCCCACAAGTGTAGGGGATCGCAACAGTTTTCGAGGGTAAAGTATTAAACCCAAATTTGTTGATTCGACACAAGGGGAGCCAAAGAATACTCTTAAGTATTAACAACTGGGTTGTCAATTCAGCCACACCTGGAAACTTAGTATCTGCAGCAAGATAGTTTAGTAGCACAGTAATATGATAGTGGTGGTAGCAGCAATAAAAGTAAAGATAGTGTTTTTGTAGTTTTCGTGATAATAGCAACGGAAAAGTAAATGAGCGGCAAGCAATATAGGTAAAGCTCGTAGGCATTGGATCGGTGATGGGAAATTACGTCGGATGCAATTCATCATGTAGAAGTTATAACCTAGGGTGACACAGAACTAGCTCCAGTTCATCAATGCAATGTAGGCATGTATTCCGAATATAGTCATACGTGCTTATGGAAAAGAACTTGCATGACATCTTTTGTCCTACCCTCCCGTGGCAGCGGGGTCCTATTGGAAACTAAGGGATATTAAGGCCTCCTTTTAATAGAGTACCGGACCAAAGCATTAACACATAGTGAATACATGAACTCCTCAAACTATGGTCATCACCGGGAGTGGTCCCGATTATTGTCACTTCGGGGTTGCCGGATCATAACACATAGTAGGTGACTATAGACTTGCAAGATAGGATCAAGATCACACATATATTCATGGAAACATAATAGTTTCATATCTGAAATCATGGCACTCGGGCCCTAGTGACAAGCATTAAGCATAGGAAAGTCATAGCAATGTTAATCTCAGAACATAGTGGATACTAGGGATCAAACCCTAACAAAACTAACTCGATTACATGATAGGTCCCATCCTACCCATCACCGTCCAGCAAGCCTACGATGGAATTACTCACACATGGCGGTGAGCATCATGGAATTGGTGATGGAGGAAGGTTGATGATGACAATGGCGACAATCTCCACTCTCCGGAGCCCCGAACGGACTCCATATCAGCCCTCCCGAGAGAGATTAGGGCTTGGCGGCGGCTCCGTCTCGTAAAATGCGATAATTCTATCTCCTTGATTTTTCTCTCTATGAAACGGAATATATAGGACCTAGGGATACGTCGGTGGGGCATCGGGGTGCCCTCGAGGCAGGGGGGCACGCTCTGGGAAGGGGGGCGCGCCCCCACCCTCGAGGACGGCCCGTGGGCCCCCCGGTGTGGATCTTCTTGCAGGTATTTTTTATATTTTCTGAAATTAATCTCCGTTGATTTTCAGGCGATTCCGAGAACTTTTTATTTCTGCACAAAAACACACCATGACAGTTCTGCTGAAAACAGCGTCAGTCCAGGTTAGTTCTATTCAAATCATGCAAGTTAGAGTCCAAAACAAGGGCAAAAGTGTTTGGAAAAGTAGATACGTTGGAGACGTATCAACTCCCCCAAGCTTAAACCTTTGCTTGTCCTCAAGCAATTTAGTTGATAAACTGAAAGTGATAAAGAAAAACTTTGACAAACTCTGTTTGCTTTTGTTGTTGTAAATATGTAAGCTAGCATTCAGGTTTTCAACAAGATCATGAACTAACCACATTCACAATAACTTTCAGGTCTCAAGGCTACTCACATCAATGGCATAATCAACTAGCGAGCAATAATAATAAACCTCGGGTGACAACACTTCTCAAAACAATCATGATGTGATATAACAGGATGGTATCCCGCTAGCCCTTTCCGAGACCGCAAAACATAAATGCAGAGCACCTTTAAAGATCAAGGACTGACTAGACATTGTAATTCATGGTAAAAGAGACCCAGTCATGATCATACTCAATGCAAATTAATAGTAATACATGCAACGACAGAGGTGCTCTCCTACTGGTGCTTTTTGATAAGAGGATGATGACTCTGCCTAAAAGTAAATAGATAGGCCCTTCGCAGAGGGAAGCAGGGATTTGTAGAGGTGCTAGAGCTCGATTTATAAATAGAGATTGAATAACATTTTGAGCGGTATACTTTCATTGTCAACATAACAACCAAGAATCTCGATATCTCCCATGCTACGCATATTATAGGAGGTTCCCAAACAGAATGGTAAAGTTTATACTCCCCCAACCACCAACAAGCACACTCCATGGCCAGCCGAATCCACGTGTTACCGTCCAAACAAGCAACAGCCCTGGGGGAGTTTTGTTTAATTATTATGATTTTGAGCATGGGACTGGGCATCCCGATTACCAGCCATTTTCTCTTGAATGATGAGCGGAGGCCACTCATCGTGAGAATAACCCACCTAGCATGGAAGATATAGACAACCCTAGTTGATACATGAGCTGTTCGAGCATACAAAACAGAATTTCATTTGAAGGTTTAGAGTCTGGCACATACAAATTTACTTGGAACGGCAGGTAAATACTGCATATAGGAAGGTATAGTGGATTCATATGGAATAACTTTGGGGTTTATGGAAGTGGATGCACAAGCAGTATTCCCGTTTAGTACAGGTGAAGGCTAGAAAGAGATTGGGAAGCGACCAGCTAGAGAGCAACAACGGTCATGAACATGCATTAAAATTAATCAACAATGAATGCAAGCATGAGTAGGATATAAATCACCATGAACATAAATATCGTGAAGGCTATGTTGATTTGTTTCAACTACATGCGTGAACATGTGCCAAGTCAAGTCACTTAAATCATTCAGAGGAGGATACCACCCATCATACCACATCACGACCATTTTAATATCATGTTGGCACGCAAGATAGACCATTATAAACTGTCAGCTAATTAAGCATGGCATAAGCAGCTATGATCTCTAATTGTCATTGCAAACATGTTTCATTCATAACAAGCTGAATCCAGAACGACGAGCAATCATATTTACAAAAACAAGAGAGGTCGAGTTCATACCAGCTTTTCTCATCTCAGTTAGTTCATCATATATCATCCTTATTGCCTTTCACTCGCACGACAGAACGGTGTGGAAAATAATAATAGTGCACATGCATTGGACTAAGCTGGAATCTGCAGGCATTTAATACAAGAGAGAAGACAAGATAATATGGCTCAAAGTTAAATCAACAACAAAGCATATGAGAGCCACTAAGCATTTTCAATCATGGTCTTCTACTCTTAACCTCTAAAGAAAAGAAAAGAAACTATTTACACGGGAAAGCTCCCAACAAGCAAAAGAAGAACGGGAAATCTTTTTGGGTTTTCATTTTTAGTTACTACTACAAGCAAGGAAAGTAAACGAGCTAGAAGCTACAACTAATAATTTTATTGTTTTTCTGGGTTTTTTAGCACACAAGAAAAAGACTAAGAAAAAGAAATTGAAACTAAGCATGGATGGTACAGTGAAAGGTGTGAGCACTGACAGCTAGAATAAGTGTGTGAACATGAATGTAAGTCGGTGAGAAACACATACTCCCCCAAGCTTAGGATTTTGGCCTAAGTTGGTCTATGGCCACGGATCGAAGCCACTCCCTCCAGTGTACTGAGATGTGTCCTCTGGATGCCACTGGTTGGCGAGCTCGTCCAGATCCCACCCATAAACAGATTGACGAGAAGGATCAAGTGGTGGTTCTGGCTCAGGCTCTGAAGCTTGTTCATGGCCTTGGTACTTGTAGAAGGCATCTGATGTACCCTGTGGACAGATCAAACAGAGATGGTGCAGGCAAGGTAACAATTTCACAGTATATTTCATCAAACCTCAATTTATAAAGTAGCTGCATATTTTTTTCTTTAACAATAAAGTCATGAGCTACCATGCTGTTGTAGTCTAGATAAACAGGGGCAAGCAATTTTTCTTCCTTCTCATGATGCCTAATAGGTATATTAAAATGTTCAGCAAGGCGAGAAGCAAAGATGCCTCCAAAGACAGGCCCCTTTGAGCGGTTCAGACTCAATCGTTTGGCAACGACGGCGCCCAAGCTAAAAGTTGTGTCGAGAAACAAAGCATGGCGTAAAATGATAATATCATGGGCACTAAGATTTCCACTGTTCCCGCGACCAATTAAACACCTACTAGCAAATAAAGCAAAGTAGCGCAGAACAGGGAAGTGTATACTGGTGATTCTTGCCCCTGAAACTTGTCTAGTTTCACCTACGACTATCATATCAATAAACCCTTTGATGTCTTCATGACGTGGTTCATCTAGTCTACCTTCAAAGGGTACTTTGCGTATTTCGCAAAAATCTAACAGTGATATCTCCTTAATCACATCATATAAGTGAAACTCCACCATAGGTGGTGTTTTTCTAGAATGAAAATGAAAGCTTTGCGTAAAAATATTGGTGAGTAAGAGATACTGCTCTTTTTGGTCGTTGAGGAAGTCGGTGAGGCCTGCATTATTCGCCATCCAATAAAAGTCTTCGTAAATACCGGCGGAGATCATAAAATTATTACAAGGCCATTCGCACGGTCGAACTTCCGCCATGCGAGGAAGATGATACTTGGGCTTCTTATTTTCTTCTTTCTTCTTCTTCTCTGAGCTCTTGCTGGAAGAGCTCCTCAATATTCTTTTTAACATTTTCCCTTTCTGAAAATTTCTGAAATTTTTAGTAACTCACAAATAAAAGTTAACCAAACCCAACAAGATTGATAGCAACAACTCCTATAAGTGCCTAGAAGCTGTATCATGCATTAGAACTACTTGGGACCAAGAAAAATTATCATGCAAGCTCAAGAACAAGGTCACCACAGCAGCATAAATTTACAACAAATAAAGCACTAGAACAAAAACTAATTGGACCAATGGAGGAGTCACATACCAAGGAACAATCTCCCCAAACAATTTGGTGAATGGTGCTTTGAGCAAGGAGATCGAAAATGGCAGCAAAATGAGCTAGAACTCGGGTTTGAGCTGGTTGGGGATTTTTTTGGAAGGAAGAAGAAGAGGATGGGTGAAAGGATAAGTGAAGGGGGGGCACGTGGGGCTCTCGAGGCAGGGGCGCGCCCTGTGCCCTCGAGGCCACGTGTTGGCTCCCCTCGCTGTGTGTTCAGTGCCATATTTTCTTAAATATTCTAGAAAAAATCATATTTCATTTTCATTGCATTTGGAGAACTGTTATTTTCAAGATAATTTTTTATTGCACAGATAAGTCTGGAAACAGACAGATAATGCTATTTTTTATTTAACCTAATTAACAGAAAGTAAAAGGAGGGTACATAAGGTTAGTGCTATCTAGATTCACCTATCCCATGTTCATCAAAAGGAATCCATTAACAAGGTTGATCAGGTCTTGTTAATAAACTGATGCGGAGCATCCCAAGGTCATCCCCATGGACCCCCCCTTCACCTCCTCAAGTGCCTCAAGGACCAATGACACGTGCTCGTGCTAGAGCTTTCGAGACCGAGGTGACGTCACTCCTAGCCATACTTCCATACGAATCTTGGGAGACATGGTTGCTACCTCAAACGGATGTGCTTTGTGTGCTCAGGTGTGAAGAAGACCACTTTCGAGAAGGGCGTGAAGATGGACAAGTCCCCAAGTTCACGGACGAGGTGATGCATCAAGAAGGGCAGAAGGAAGTTCCAGGCCCCGGACATCCGGCCCCTTGGCCCGGACATCCGACCCCTGGACGAGCAGCTACAGAAAGCCACCAGCCACAGAAGCTATAGGGCCCGGACATCCGGCCAGGGCCCGGACATCCGGCCAAGCATGGCCCAGACATCCGGCCTCGGGCCCAGAAATCCAGCGCCTCTGTCCAGAGAGCACCCGAGACTCGACCTCCTCAGCCCGGACATCCGGCCCTTCGCCCCGGACATCCGGCGCCCCGCGAAGGCCCGGACATCCGGCCCGTCGCCCGGACGTCCGGCTCCTGATCTGCCTGCGTGTAGCCCCTGGGCCGAGGCCCGTGTACCCATTCGCCCCGTAAACTATATATACTCCTTTCCCCATTCCGTTTAGGGTTAGCTGTGGTTTAGCTCATTTCTCAGACTTGTGTGGAGTTTTCCCACGAGACCGTGCGCCTCTACGGAGAAGATCCACTACGGATTCAAGGCCTCCACCTCGGGGAAGATCCTACGGGATTCCAAGACCTCCTCACGGAGAAGACTATCCTTGTATCACCATCGTTGACTATGGATCATGTATCGCACTATGTATCGTGGATCTAGCGCTTGTGTGATTGCTTTCGTGTTGATTTGAGTGTTTCCTCTCGTGTTTTCCCCGTCTTTCTCCTTGTGTTCTCCGTGTTCATCGTGGGACACTCTCCATATCGTGAAAGATCCGCCGATTAGGGTTCCACCCTACATCATCTTGGTATCAAGAGCAAGGTTGATCACAATTTTGGAGCCCCACACCCTATCTTCTAGCTTGTTTTTGTCGTGTTCTTCCCAATTTCGAAAAATTCCCCACAAAAAGAGCCCCAAATTTTTTTTGTGATCTGTTGATTTGGCAAGATTTTGTTGACTTTGTTCCATGGATTTGCTGTGCCACGTGTGGATCTAGCTTTTCCTCCACTTTTCCCCAATTTTCATCCGCAAAATCCGACGAATTTTGGCCCTAAAATCACCGTTTGCAAGGAGTTCTTCTTGGCCTCGGGCACCCCGGACATCCGGCACGTGCCCCGGAAATCCGGCCCGGCCCGGACATCCGGCCCCTGGCCCGGACATCCGGCCTCCCGCAGCCACTTTTCCACCACCACACCCCACCTTGCACTCCTCCACCGCCATTTTCGTTCGGTAACCCACCCATTCTTCTGCATACCACCACCACATACGCATCCACCATCGCTTACCCGCTCCGAGTTTGAAAAGTTTGTCTCCATTTGCCTTGGATACTTGAGTTGTGGTTTCACCGTTTCCTTGGATGTTTAGGCTACCTTGGAACGGCAAGACTTCGACAACACCACCGCTCAACTTCGGCAAGGACGGTAACATCGACGACACTTTGCTCATTCTACCTTGCAATTGCATTGTCACCCTATGAACCATCTTTGCGTAGCTTTCCTATTGAGACTAGCCATTTGAGTATTGCCGGGCCACGACACTTGTGCACATTAGTGATAGTCATAGATATTGCATACTACATCATTGTGAGTAACACCACATCATCTTGGTATCTTGCATATCTCCGTGTGACACAAGAGTGTCCCGCATACACAATAGCTACCTCGATCAGCGAAGCATGCATAAGTACCCAAAGAAAGAGCTCACAAGCTTCTAAGCAAACGAGCCAACCAAAGCTAAAGACAATAGCATCATACGCCTTGCATCCAAAGAGATCATACATCATAGCAACTTCATCTTGTGCTCAAGCATCGGCACATCATACACTCATAGCATACTTGTGATAGATAGTTGTTACGTTTTGCCTCTTATAGGTCGTGCACAAGTGCGTATCCGCCTATTAAGCAATCGGTTAGCGTCTCTCTAGTGTTGTGCAACACGAGCATTTTCCGTGGTTTTCCACATTTTCGCTCACCCTTGGTTGCACAACCACATTTATCATCCGTGCGTGTGTTCCATGTGCTACCTTTGCTAGTGATCTACTTGTTGCATGAGCAAATTGTGAACCATTTTCAACATCATTGAGTCATTTTGACGATTGCATTGAATTTGTGCCACATCCTAACCAAGCTCCTCTCAAAGATTTACTTGTGTAGGTGTGAGAATCGACACGAAGTGATACCAATAGTGCTATTTCCGGGTTACATTATTGAGTGATCATTGATCCATTTTCAACCTCGGTTAAGGTACATTGATATTGTCTTCTCCTTTCTCCCACTCACATACTTGCTTGTGATGATGGATAGGCCAAGTTCATCTTCCAACCCGATCTTCGACGATCCTCAAGAAGCGAACAACTACGTCACCAAACTACATCTCTTCGGCGTCCAACGAGCTCTACATCAAGAGAGTGAAGCTATGCGTGAGTACATTGGTCAAGTCGCTGAGGACGCGCGCCAATTTGAAGCAAGGACGAAAGAACAATTCGACACCATCAACACCAACATGACTACTCAATACAACGAGCTCCGTACATTGATAATCAACCGACGTTCTTCCTCAACATCTTCTCAAAGACGAAGCCGCTCAAGTCGACACTCCGACTCCACGCAAGACTCAAGTACACCTACGTCCAACACTCTTCGTCAAGCCGCACGTCAAGCTCGACATGACCACCGGCATCCTCTACATGACAAGAGTTCACAAGAGCTATTCGACGAGCAAGAAAGCCGATGTCGTCAAAACCAAGCTACACTTGAGCAAGCACAAGAACGGCAACGACTACGCCAACAACAACAAGAGCGAGCACGTCAATATCAAGAAGAACAAGACGCCGAGGCTAACCGCCAAGCACAACAACATCGAGAAGCTCAAGCTATGGAGGCGCAACGTGCTTTACAAGATGCACATCGCAATGTGGCCGCCCGCACTCGACACACTCGTCAAGAAGAGGATTTCCTTCGCGATGAAATGCAAGAGAGGCGCCATCAAGCACGAATGCAAGCAGAAGCTCCTCCTCAAGCACGACAAGAGCAACAACTCCAACAAGAACATCTACATCCACAAGAGCAACAAGATATGGCAAACCGCCAAAATCGAGATCGCCCTCCCAATAGGCAAGGAAACAACGATGAGCATCGCTTTGGCAAGCTCAAGTTCACCATGCCAAAGTTCTCCGGAAGCATTGATCCCGAAGACTATCTCTCATGGGCATTGAAAGTTGACAAGATCTTTCGCCTTCACAACTTCGATGAAGAGAAGAAGATCGCAATGGCATCCCTTGAGTTCCAAGACTATGTTCTCATTTGGTGGGAGCAAATTATAGAGAGAAGAGAAGCAAAAGGCGAACCTCCTATCACCACTTGGGCTCAAATGAAGAAAGTCATGAGAGCACGCTTTGTGCCTACACACTACAATCGTGACTTGTTCAAGAAGCTACAGCTCCTCAAGCAAGGAACCAAGTCCGTTGAAGAGTACTACAAGGAGATGGAGATTGCTATGATAAGAGCAAACATCACGGAAGATGAAGAGCAAACAATGGCGCGATTCTTGAATGGACTCAACTATTCCATCAAGAAGATTGCGGACTTCCAACCGTACAATAATCTCCTAGAGCTAGTGCATCAAGCAACCAAAGCGGAGCGACAAGTTCAAGAGGACTACAAGTACTCCAAGTTCAACTCCAAGAACTTCGGCTCCTACAACCAAGCTTCAACGACTTCGGCTACTCCTCCTACCTCTAACAAGCCATCTACAAACTTCAGTGACAAGTCAAGCTACAAGAATACGTCTACATCGAGTCGTCCACCTTCTACCAACAACTTCAAGCCAAGAGCTTCCTCAACTCCAACTCCAACCGAAGACAATAACAAGACGAGCTCCATCAAATGCTTCAAGTGCCAAGGACGAGGCCACAAGTCATTTGAGTGCAAGACCGTTCGCACCATGATCATCAACGACGACGGATCTTATGACTCCATGAGCGATGATGAGATGGAAGCACTTGAGCATGTCGCTATGCATCGCCAAGTCAATGACGAAGAAGATCATCAAGTGTTTTGCGACAATGACTCAAGCCCCAACCTTGTTGTCTCCAAAGTCTTGACACTCCAACATCAACAGGATGACGACCAACGATGTCATATTTTCCATACGAAGGCCGGCATCAATGGACGCTCCGTCAAGGTTATCATCGATGGAGGAAGTTGTCACAACTTGGCAAGTGAAGAGCTATGCGACAAGCTTCATTTGGTCAAGACGAAGCATCCTCACCCCTACAAGGTCCAGTGGCTCAACGACACCGGAATTCTTAGAGTCGAGCACACCGTGCAAGTCTCTTTCAAGATTGGCACCTACGAGGACACACTTGAATGTGATGTGATACCCATGTCCGTGTGCCACCTTATTCTTGGACGTCCATGGAAATATGATCGTGGAGTCACACACAATGGACGGACAAATCATTATCACTTCAAGATGAAGGGCAAGAAATTCGTGCTCCGACCAATGACTCCAAGTCAAGTAGCCGCCGACAAGCTTTCACCTACCACCCATCGTGGAGAGAATGGTGAGAGAGCGAGCCACCAAAAAGAAAGCGAAAGCCACAAGCCAAATATGAGCGCTTCCACGATGAGCGACAAGAAGCAACTAGTTCTATTTGCCACCAAACGTGAGATGAGAGAAGTGTGTGAGAACCCATCGAGCGTCTTCCACCTTGTGCTTTTATGCAAAGGGGAAGCCAAACCTACTAACACTTCACCACCTCCACCTTTTGTGTTGTCTCAATTGTTGCAGGAATTCTCGGACGTCTTTCCCGATGAGCTACCTCCGGGTCTACCTCCACTTCGCGGGATAGAACACCGCATCGACCTCGTACCCGGTGCACCACTTCCAAACAAGGCTCCCTACCGCGTCAACCCTGAGGAAACAAAGGAGATACAACGGCAAGTGCAAAAACTCATCAACAAAGGTCATGTATGTGAAAGCTTAAGCCCTTGTGCCATTCCCGTTATCCTCGTGCCTAAGAAAGATGGAAGTTTTCGCATGTGTTCCGATTGTCATCCGATAAATGCTATAACCGTTAGATACCGTCACCCTATTCCACGCTTAGACGATATGCTTGATGAATTATGTGGTGCCACAATTTTTTCCAAAATTGATCTTAAAAGTGGCTACTACCAAATTCGAATTCGAGAGGGTGATGAGTGGAAAACTGCTTTCAAAACCAAGTTCGGGTTATACGAGTGGCTTGTTATGCCAATGGGCTTATCGGAAGCACCCGACACTTTCGTGCGTCTTATGCATTTTGTTCTCCGACCCTACATAGGCGTCTTTGTAGTGGTTTACTTTGATGACATTCTAGTCTTTAGCAAGTCGCTTGAAGAACATGTTGACCATGTCCAACTAGTTTTGCAAGCACTTCGCAAACAACAACTATACGCTAATATGGAGAAATGCACTTTTGGCGTTGACAAGGTTGTCTTTCTAGGATTTGTCGTGTCTTCTCAAGGTGTTCACGTTGACGAAACTAAAATTGAAGCAATTAAAACTTGGCCTCAACCAAAGAATCTCATGCAAGTGCGTAGTTTCCTTGGTCTAGCCGGTTTCTATCGACGTTTTGTGAAGGACTTTAGCACCATTGCTATGCCTCTACACGCTTTGAACAAGAAGAACGCACCCTTCATTTGGGGTCCTTCACAAGACACCGCGTTCAATGAGCTTAAGAGCTTGCTCACACACGCACCACTTCTAGCCCTACCAAACTTTGACAAACCGTTTGAAATTCATTGTGATGCTAGTGGTACCGGCATAGGTGGCGTGCTAATGCAAGAAAAGCGCCCAATTGCGTACTTTAGCGAAAAGCTATCGGGAGCGCAACTTAACTACCCCATCTATGATAAAGAGCTTTATGCCTTGGTGAGAGTTCTACGTGTTTGGGAACACTATCTTAGACCTCATGAATTCATTCTTCATACGGACCATGAGACACTCAAGTATCTCAAAGGTCAAACTAAGTTGAACAAGCGTCATGCTAAATGGAGTGAGTTCATTGAGTCTTTTCCCTATGTCATCAAATACATCAAGGGCAAAGAAAATGTTGTGGCGGACGCGCTTTCCCGCAAATGCATGCTTGTAACACAACTTGAGTTGAATGTGATTGGCTTTGAGCATATTAAGGATTTATATAAGCATGACCCTTTCTTTGCAAATGCTTATGCTAAGTGCTTGACTCACACTTCTTGGGAACATTACTACATCAAGGATGGATATCTTATGAGAGCTAACAAACTTTGCATTCCCGAGTCTTCGCTCCGTTTGCTCCTTTTGCAGGAATCGCCTGGAGGAGGACTCATGGGACACTTTGGACGCGACAAGACGTTTGCTACCCTCTCTAAGAACTATTTTTGGCGCAAGATGCTTCGTGACGTCTCACGCCTCACCAACCGATGTTCGACATGCCGCAAAGCTAAGTCCAAAGCTCAATCTCACGGTCTTTATATGCCTCTTCCTATTCCATATCATCCATGGGAAGACATAAGCATGGATTTCATACTTGGCTTGCCTAGGACTCAAAACGGCAAAGATTCCGTGCTTGTGGTGGTAGATAGATTCTCCAAAATGGCTCATTTCATTCCTTGTAACAAGATCGACGATGCTTCACATGTTGCCACTCTCTTTTGCAGGGAGATACTTCGTCTTCATGGCGTGCCCAAAACGATCGTGTCGGACCGGGACGTCAAGTTCTTGAGTTACTTTTGGAAAACACTATGTGCCAAGCTCGGAATCAAGCTACTCTTTTCTTCGGCGTACCATCCACAAACGGACGGCCAGACGGAGGTGACGAACCGCACGCTTTCCACTCTTCTTCGTGTGTTGATCAAGAGGAACATCTGGGAATGGGAGCATTGCTTGCCCATCGCCGAGTACGCCTACAACCGCGCAAGACATTCGACCACCGGCAAGTCGCCATTCGAGGTTGTCTACGGCTTCAACCCGTTGTCACCTTTGGACATTCTACCTCTACCACTACAAGAGCGCATCAACATGGACGCAAGTGCCCGTGCGAGCTATCTCAAGAAGGTGCACGAAGATACAAGGGCCATGATCGAGCGACAAGTCCAACGTCTCGCCACCAAGCTCAACGTCAACAAGGCACCAATGGTGTTCCAACCGGGAGATCTTGTTTGGCTTCATCTTCGCAAGGACCGCTTCCCAAATGAGCGCAAGTCCAAACTTCTACCTCGCGCCGACGGACCATTCAAGGTGCTAGCTCGCTACAATGACAACGCCTACAATATCGACATCCCGCGAGACAAGAACACCGTGAGCGACATCTTCAACGTCAAGGATCTCTCTCCTTTCCATGGTGATGACGATTTCGATCCGAGGTCGGATCTTTCCCAAGGGAGGGGAGATGATGCGGAGCATCCCAAGGTCATCCCCATGGACCCCCTTCACCTCCTCAAGTGCCTCAAGGACCAATGACACGTGCTCGTGCTAGAGCTTTCCAGACCGAGGTGACGTCACTCCTAGCCATACTTCCATACGAATCTTGCGAGACATGGTTGCTACCTCAAACGGATGTTCTTTGTGTGCTCAGGTGTGAAGAAGACCACTTTGGAGAAGGGCGTGAAGATGGACAAGTCCCCAAGTTCACGGACGAGGTGATGCATCAAGAAGGGCAGAAGGAAGTTCCAGGCCCCGGACATCCGGCCCCTTGGCCCGGACATCCGGCCCCTGGACGAGCAGCTACAGAAAGCCACCAGCCACAGAAGCTATAGGGCCCGGACATCCGGCCAGGGCCCGGACATCCGGCCAAGCATGGCCCGGACATCCGGCCTCGGGACCGGAAATCCGGCGCCTCTGTCCAGAGAGCACCCGAGACTCGACCTCCTCAGCCCGGACATCCGGCCCTTCGCCCCGGACATCCGGCGCCCCGCGAAGACCCGGACATCCGGCCCGTCGCCCGGACGTCCGGCTCCTGATCTGCCTGCGTGCAGTCCCTGGGCCGAGGCCCGTGTACCCATTCGCCCCGTAAACTATATATACTCCTTTCCCCATTCCGTTTAGGCTTAGCTGTGGTTTAGCTCATTTCTCAGACTTGTGTGGAGTTCTCCCACGAGACCGTGCGCCTCTACGGAGAAGATCCACTACGGATTCAAGGCCTCCACCTCGGGGAAGATCCTACGGGATTCCAAGACATCCTCATGGAGAAGACTATCCTTGTATCACCATCGTTGACTATGGATCATGTATCGCACTATGTATCGTGGATCTAGCGCTTGTGTGATTGCTTTCGTGTTGATTTGAGTGTTTCTTTTCATGTTTTCCCCGTCTTTCTCCTTGTGTTCTCCGTGTTCATCGTGGGACACTCTCCAAATCGTGAAAGATCCGCCGATTAGGGTTCCACCCTACATCATAAACTCTTTCCGAGTAACATGAAGCCGGAGAATTTTTGAATAACACTATGTTACCTCAATGGGGATATGTATGTCCCCAACAATAAGTGTGTCATATGCCTTCTTGATAGTAGGAATAGGAAACTCAAAACCTCCAATAGTGATAGTTGAAATTTTTCCAATATAATTGATACTATGAACCTGAGGTTGTTTCCTCGGGAAGTGTACCGTATGCTCATTACCATTGACATGAAAAGTGACATTGCCTTTGTTGCAATCAATAAAAGCCCCTGCAGTATTTGGAAAATGTCTTCCAAGAATAATAGACATACTATCATCCTTGGGAATATCAAGTATAACAAAGTCCGTTAGAATAGTAACATTTGCAACTACAACAGGCACATCCTCACAAATTTCGACAGGTATAGCAGTTGATTTATCGGCCATTTGCAAAGATATTTCAGTAGGTGTCAACTTACTCAAGTCAAGTCTACGATATAAAGAGAGAGGCATGACACTAACACCGGCTCCAAGATCACATAAAGCAGTTTTAACATAGTTTCTCTTAATGGAGCAAGGTATAGTAGGTACTCCTGGATCTCCTAATTTCTTAGGCATTCCACCCTCAAAAGTGTAATTGGCAAGCATGGTGGAGATTTCTACATCAGGTATCTTTCTTTCGTTGGTAATAATATCTTTCATATACTTGGCATAAGGGTTTGTTTTAAGCACATCAGTCAAACGCATACGCAAAAACATAGGTCTAATCATTTCAGTGAAGCGCTCAAAATACTCATCATCCTTTTTCTTAGATGGTTTCAGAGGAAAAGGCATGGGTTTCTGAACCCATGGTTCTCTTTCCCTACCGTGCTTCCTAGCAACAAAGTCTCTCTTGTCATAACATTGATTCTTTGATTGTGGGTTATCAAGATCAACAGCAGGTTCAATCTTTACATCATTATCATTGCTAGGTTGAGCATCATCATGAACATCATCATTAATATTATCACTAGGTTCATGTTCATTACCAGATTGTGTCTCAGCATCGGAAACAAATATATCATTGGGATTCTCAGGTGGGTGAGCTACAGGTTCACTAGAAGCATGCAAATTTCTATCATTTTTCTTTTTCTTCTTCTTAGAAGAACTAGGTGCATCTATATTAGCTCTCTGAGAATCTTGCTCAATTCTCTTAGGGTGGCCTTCAGGATACAAAGGTTCCTGAGTCATTTTACCACCTCTAGTTGCAACTCTAACAACATACTCATTGTTCTTACTATTTAATTCATTGAGCAAATCATTCTGAGCCTTAAGTACTTGTTCTACTTGAGTGGTGACCATGGAAGCATGTATACTAATAAGTTTCAGTTCATCTTTAGCACTAGACAGATAATCACTCAAGCGTTCAATCATATAAGCATTGTGTTGTAATTGTCTACTGATACGTCCAAAACGTATCTATAATTTCTGCTTGCTCCATGCTTCTTTTGTGTGATATTGCTATGATATTGATGCACTTCCATACACTTTTGATCATATTTGGACTAACCTATTAACTCAGTGCACCACAGTGCCAGTTCCTGTTTTCTGCTATTTTTCTATTTCAGGTTTCCCCCATATTAAAAGTGCTCCAAAAATTCCAGGAAAAATATAGGAAAAATCAGCGTACAGGAAGCTTCGCGAAGAACCAAAGATGGGCCAGAGGGGAGCCAGGGGAGCCCCAGGCGGCCACCTGGCGTGGCCCCACCCCTGGCCGCGCCAGGGGGGCGCCTGGGGCCCCTGCTCCGCCTCTGGCTGCCCCCCTTCGCCTATATATCCCTTTCGTCCCGGAACCCTCGAGGGCAGAACCCTTTTTCGCGATCTCGCCTCTGTTCCGCCGCCGCAGCGCTTCCAAGATCGGGAGCATCAGGAGAACTCTTCCCGGCACCCTACCGGAGGGGAGAACCACCACCGGGAGCTTCTCCACCACCATGGACGCTTCCCGGATGAGTCGTGAGTAGTCCACCTTGGACCATGGGTCCATGATCAGTAGCTATGTGATGTTCTCCTCCCCTCTTTGCTCTTCATGGTTTAGACCTCGTGAGCTGCCCTACATGATCGAGGCACATATGTAATCTTTCTGCTGTTGCTTTGCTGAGTTTGCTGGGATCTGATGGATTATGAGACTATGTTCAGATTGTGTTTGAGTAATATATTTGATTCACCTCTTTTATATCTTTGTTCTTGAGTAATTCTTGCATGTTCTCCGTTGCTGTTTATTGCTTTGGCCAAGTAGTAGGTAGTAACTCCAAGAGGGAGCGTTATGCTTGATTGTGGGTTCATGCCCCCTGATGACTAGCTTGAGTGACAGAAACATGAGTCTAGGGGATGTGCTGTTGCCACAAGGGAGGAAACAACGGTGCTTGTACTTGCGGGTGCAAGGATTGTTTACTTTACGCAAAGTTCTTTTAATACAGTTGTCTGTTGCTTTGAGTTTACACTTTGGGTGGGATTCGCAACTTAATACCAGCGAGATGTTCTGGATAGATATCTCAAGGAGGATGATTAGTAGTAGATACAGATGGATTTTGGTCTACTTGCCTTGGCGTACCGCCCATGCTTTTGAGCCTCTACCTTTCTTTGCAGCATAGTTAGCATTGGTTTGCGCACATAATCCTGTCAATTGCCCAGCTGTAATTTGTTTACCTCGCTTTGCTGTTTTACCGTCTTTTGGGAGAGAGACATCACTAGTGAACATCATGGGACCCCGGTCCATATTACCACCGCTGATCACACCTTCTATTTACTTCCTGTTTTTATTTCCTAGTTGCAGTCATAGCTATCATTATTATTTCTTGTGTTTGATCCTTTGTAAACAACAAGGCCGGAGGGATTGACAACCTCTCTGTACTCATTGGGAGCAAAGTTATCTGTATCTGTGTGCAGGTCCCGTCAACCGCTAAGTTTCTGGCGCCATTGACACCTACTTGTCGACCCTCGGCGTCTCACGGGATTCGATCCTTGGTATCTTTGCCAAGGGAAATTTGCCGCTACGCTACATCTCAACCTTCCACTTGGGGTAACCAACGAGGGGCGAGAAGCCATCAAGCAAGTTTCTGGCGCCGTTGCCGGGGACTCCACTCTTCAAGATAGGGGAGTTGCACACTATCTTTTATCTTTGCTTTTTAGTCTTGTTAGTTTACCTTTCAGTTTTTGCTTTAGTGTCCCTTACAAGAAATCACAAAAATAGTTATCTTGCTTGCTGCTGCTATGGGTTCCACCGAGAACACCAAGTTGTGTGACTTCACTAGTCATAACAACAATGACTTTATCTGCACGCCTATTGCTACACCTGCCACTTCAGCACCTTCTTATGAGATTAAACCTGCTTTACTGAACCTAGTTATGAAAGATCAATTCTCCGGTGCTGGAGATGATGTTGCTTTGCACTTAAATAATTTTGTTGAGCTCTGTGATATGCAAAAGTACAAAGAAGTAGATGGTGATATTCTTAAGCTTAAGCTTTTTCCTTTCTCCTTGAGAGGAGGAGCTAAAATCTGGTTTCAATCCTTGCCTAGGAATAGTATAGATTCTTGGGACAAGTGCAAGGATGCCTTTATTGGGAAGTACTATCCCCGTGCTAAAATTATCCAACTAAGGAGTAACATAATGAATTTTAAACAATTGGATAATGAACACGTTGCCCAAGCTTGGGAACGCATGAAATATCTTGTCAAGAACTGCCCTACTCATGGTTTGACTACTTGGATGGTTATCCAAACTTTTTATGTAGGCTTGAACTTTACCTCGCGGAACATGTTAGATTCGGCCGCGGGAGGAACCTTTATGTCAACTACACTTGGTGCTGCCACGAAATTTCTCGACGAGATGATGACCAATTATTCCCAATGGCACACCGAACGCGCTCCAATAGGTAGGAAGGTAAAATCTGTCGAGGAGATTTCCTCCCTAAATGAAAAAGTTGACTTGATCATGTCTCTACTTTCCAAGCAATCTTCTATTGATCCTCATGATGTTCCTTTAAATTCTTTGAGTGCTCAAGATCAAGTAGATGTGAACTTTATCTCTAGAAACAATTTCAATAACAATGCTTATAGGAGTAATTTTGGTAGCAACCCTAGACCGTTCCCCTCTAATTCCTATGGGAACAACAATACTTATCCTAGCACCAAGAACTCCACTTTTGAACTAGAGATTATACTTAAAGACTTCATCATTACCCAAAAGGCCTTCAATAAGAGTGTAGAAGAAAAACTAGACAAACTAGATAATCTCTCTTCGAAGGTAGACAATTTAGCCCATGAGGTAGAGTTGCTTAAAATTAGAACTTCTCCTCTTGAGGAGAGGAAGACCACTCCTATGAATGCTATTCAAGTGCAAATTAATGAAAACCTTAGGATGATGGCTAAACTTAAAGAGAGATGGGCTAGAGAAAAGGAGGAAGAAGATAGAATTAA
This sequence comes from Secale cereale, assembly GCA_902687465.1. Classification (NCBI taxonomy): domain Eukaryota; kingdom Viridiplantae; phylum Streptophyta; class Magnoliopsida; order Poales; family Poaceae; genus Secale; species Secale cereale. The sequence continues at coordinate 2,964,110 of LR738709.1, read as the reverse complement.
GAGCCTTCCTACCCACCACACTGTTGCTACTATCCAAGTTGTTGAGGATATCCAAACTCTTAGCACCCAATGCAATCCTAGTCCCATTGGACCTATTAATGGTGATGATATGACCTCAACCATAGAAGAAGAAACTCCTATGACCATATAGGCTACCAAACAAGTGAGCCTAAAGGACACCACTACCACTTTACTTGATAGTAGTGACCTTGATTTTGATAATTGCACCCTTTCTGAAGTTATTGGTTTTCTTCACAAGATGTCTAGAGATCCCCGCACTAGCACACTTAATCTTGCCTTCATGGAGCATATCACTAATGCTCTTATCAAAGCTAGGGAGGAGAAGCTTAGGGTAGAAGCCTCCATACCTAGAAAGCTAGAAGATAGTTGGGATCCTATGATTAAAATTAAGTTGAATAACTTCTCTTGCTATGCTTTATGTGATGTTGGAGCTAGTACCTCCGTTATGCCCAAAAGAATGTATGATATGTTTGAATTGAAACCTTTTGATCCTTGTTCTTTTGGTGTTCGTCTTGTTGATTCTTCCGTAAAGAAACCTTTGGGGAAGATCGACGATGTTCTTATCATTGTCAATGAAAATTATGTTCCCGTTGATTTTACTATTATGGATATTGAATGTGAACCTTCATGTCCAATTATTTTGGGACGTCCTTTTCTTCCCACCGTTGGTGCCATCATTGACATGAAAGAGGGGAATATAAAATTCCAATTCCCTCTCAAGAAAGGGATGGAACACTTCCCTAAGAAGAAGATTAAGTTGCCTTTTGAGTCCGTTACACGGGCTAGCTATTCTCTTACTCTTGATAAAACTTGATCTTCTCTTTTTGCATCATGCCTAGCTTAAAGGCATAAAAGAAAACGCTTTTGGGAGGCAGCCCACAACGAATTAGGTTTTATTTTGCTTTTGTTGTGTCTTGATGTTTGTTACTACAGTAGCATCATCATTGTATCTTTTCTTTTCAGCTTTGTGCCAAGTTTAGCCTCCGATTGCAAGAAAGTTCAAAAGTTGTGACGTGCTGTCCAAAAAACAGATTCTGTCCTTGGACAGAAAAATTCGAATAAAATCACCAGATCATCTTTTTGATCTGAATTGTTTTGACAGCGTGCTCTATACAATTGGCTTTCGAGCGTCTGTTCTGAGTTTTTTGATTTGAGTTGCAGAAGTGCCCCGAAAAATATATTTACTACCTGCTGGTCTGTTTTTCACAGATTCTGTCCTGTTTTGCCTTTTCTTCATTTGGCAAACCTTGACCTTGCTTTTTCTTTGCAAAAAACCTTTTGGCAATCTTGAGAAACAGTTGCTCTTCAAGATTATCTTTATTTCCAGTAGGGAAAAATTATTTTATTGTGGGTACTAACCTCGCAAATCAGGTTATGATGAGTTATGTATGAAGGGAGTTTTCAAGTGTGCGAGAGAAGATGATAAAAGAAGATTCAGGAGGGTCAAACGCTCAAGCTTGGGGATGCCCCCGTGCACCCCCAAGAAATATTCAAGAAGACTCAAGCGTCTAAGCTTGGGGATGCCCCCATGCACCCCCTTCTCCATCAACAATTATCAGTTCGTCTTTCGTTTCACTATATTTTTTCACTTCATGCGTTATGTGCTATGCTTGGAGCGTCTTGCTCTTAGTTTCTTTTTTTAGTTTTCTTTAGCTTTGCTTGCTGTTCATAACAAGTTAGAACCCAGCTTTCTTTGTGTGGGAGAGAAACACGCTCCACTTCAACCTAGAACACAACATAGGATATTTCATGCTTATATTTGCTGTGTGTGTTCTTTGTCTTTCCATAGCTGCTGTCATGTTTAGCTCTTAGTTTTCATGCTTTTCTTTTTAAAGAGCTTTTGTTTAGTTGGTTGCTGAACTCTCTTGAGTTTTCATGTTTATCTTGTTAAGAGAGTTTGCCTGTTGCACTGAGTTGTGTGTCTTAACTTACAGTAGGTAATTGAGGTTGCTATTTAATTTTAGTAGTAACTTGCAATAGTTTTGAGGTATTGCCATGAGTAATGTCTGAACTTTTGGTGTCAAGAGCTTTAGCCTATTAGTGATAGATGTCGTATTTTGGGCAATCCGTGTTTATTTTCGAAAACCTACAAAATAGTTGAGAACTTTAGCTACTAGATGGATCACTAATCTTTGGAGGGATCGAATATTAGAGTACACTCACGTACCATGAGTCGAGGATGCGCAAGGATAACCAAACCCCCATACACTCCTCCTCGGGGTACTTGTCTCTTTGTGAACCTCCTAATTAGATTGAGAGTTACTGATAATAAGTGCATGAGTTCTTCGGACTAATGTGAGTATTCGAAAGTTGACACTTCCACCTAGCCATATTTTTCTAGCCTCTTCGGTACCGTGCATTGCCCTTTCTCACCTCGAGAGTTGGCGCATACTTCGCCGGTGCATCCAAATCCTTGGCACGATACGCTCTGTCATCATAAGCCTCATTATATCCTTCCTCAAAACAGCCACCATACCTACCTATCAAGGCATTTCCATAGCCTTTCCGAGATACATTGCCATGCAACATCCATCTTCTCATGACTTGATCTTCATGTCATACATGCTTTTTGCTTGATCGATGAGCCGCATGCTAGTTGGGCCTTTCCCTAATCATTGCTACATGACGCGCTAGTATCATTGCATATCCTGCTACACCGGCAGAGGCATACATTTGCATACATCATGATAGTTTCATTTTCTTTATGTTGAGTACTTTTGTAAAGTGTGAAAGATCTTCTATACTTCTTGTAATACATAGAGTGTTGCCCCTAAAGTGAGGAAAAGATCCCAAAGAGGACAAAATCAAAAGATCCGAAAGAGGACAAATGAGAGTTAAATAGAAAGAGCCATTGAGGCCACAAAAAAATAAAAAAAATAGAAAAAAGAGAAAAAGAAATAAAAAAGAGAAGGGGGCACACTACTCTTCCTTTTGAGAGATCCACACTCGTACTCCATCTTGTACCTTGTACTCCATAGAGATTATCATTCATGCATATAGCTATGTGGGGACCTTCACACTATAGAACTTGGCTTGTATATTCCAATGATGAGTGCTAGGCTTCTCGCCCCTCGTTGGTTACCCCAAGTGGAAGGTGTGAGATGTAGTGTTGCGGAAGTTTTTCCCTTGGCAAAGATACCAAGGATCGAATCCCCAGAGACTCCTAGGTTCAACAAGAAGGTGTCAACTGCTACGGCGCCAGATATTAGCAATCAACGTGGACCTGCACACAGATACAAATAACTTTGCTCCCAACGAGTACAGAGAGGTTGTCAATCCCTCCGGCCTTGTAGTTCACAAAGGATTAAACGCAAGTGATAGTAGTGATAGATATAATTGCAATAGTAAATAATAGCGAAAAGTAAATAGCGGATGTGATCAATGATGGTAATATGGACCGGAGTCTCATGATGTTCACTAGTGATGTCTCTCTCCCAAAATATGATAAAACAGCTATGTGAGGTAAACGAATTACAGCTGGGCAATTGACAGGACCATGTGCGCAAACCAATGCTGACTACATTGCAAGAAAGGTTGAGGTTCAAAGCATGGGCGGTACGCCAAAGTAAGTAGACCGAAATCCATCAATATCTACTACTAATCATCCACCTTGAGATATCTATCCAGAACATCTCGCTGATATTAAGTTGCGAGTCCCACCCATAGTGTAAACTCAATGCAACAGACAACTGCATTAAAAGAACTTTGCGTAAAGTAAACAATCCTTGCACCCGCGCGCACAAGCACCGTTGTTTTCCTCCTTGTGGCAACAACACATCCCCTAGACTCATGTTTCTGTCACTCAAACTAGTCATCGAGGGGCATGAACCCACAATCAAGCATAACGTTCCCTCTTAGAGTCACTACCTATTACTTGGCCAAAGCAATAAATAACAACGGAGAACATGCAAGAATTACTTACGAACATAAATATAAAAGAGGTAGATCAAATATATTACTCAAGCACAATCTGAACATAATCTCATAATCCATCGGATCCCAGCAAACTCATCATAGCAACAGCATAAGGATTACATATGTGCCTCGATCATGTAGGGCAGCTCACGAGGACTAATTAGTGAAGCACAAGAACGGGAGGAGAACATCACATAGCTACTGGTCATGGACTCATGGTCCAAGGGAGACTACTCACAACTCATCCGGGAGGCGTCCATGGTGGTGGAGAGGCTCCCGGTGGTGATCCTCCCCTCCGGCAGGGTGCCGGGAAGAGTTCTCCTGGTGCTCCCGATCTTGGAAGCGGCGGCGGCGACGGAACAGAGATGAGATCGCGAAAAAGAGTTCCTCCCTCGAGGGTTTCGGGAGACGCTTTAAATATATGCCAAAGGGGGGCATCGGAGGAGCCTCGGGGGGGCCAGGCGCCCCCCCGGCGCGGCCCAGGGGGGGGGGCGCCGCCAGGGCGCCTGGAGCCCTGGTGGCCCCCCCGGCTGTCCTTCGGGCGCACGATAGTTTCTGGAACGCTGATTTTTTATATAATTTTTCTTGATTTTTCCTGGCAGTTCTCGTAATGTGAAAACCTGAAATACAAAAACAGCCGAAAACAGAAACTGGCACTGGGGTGCACTGAGTTAATAGGTTAGTCCAAATATGATCAAAAGTGTATGGAAGTGTATATATATCATAGCAATATCACCCAAAAGAGGCATGGAGCAAGCCGAAATTATAGATACGTTTTGGACGTATCAACATCCCCAAGCTTAATTCCTGCTCGTCCTCGAGTAGGTAAATGATAACAAGAATAATTTCTGTGGTGACATGCTATTAACCATATAGGACTTTTTCATAGTCATATGTCAAAAGCTTACTGAGACAATGAATCTATAGTAATTAAGTTGCCTCATGAGAAAATCACAAAGGACTGAAAGTTTTACAATATGATACTGAAACATCAAATAGATTTGCAATGAACTTGATGTGCAAATATGATAAAGTGATATCTAGCTTGCCCCCTTTAGTGAAGCAAAACATAAATGCAGGGGCACCTCCAAGGTTTAAGTGATGACTAGATACAATGATTTCAGAATAAACGATATCACAATCATGCAAAAGACAATGCTACTTTGGGACAATGCACATTACACTCAGAATGACAATCATGCTCTCAGTAGTTGGTGCTTTTAAAAGAAGGTGGAGACTCTCGAACTGTGGCTTTTGTTGGCAAGGTTGAAAACCCGTAGTCGGAAGCAAAGACAAAACATGTACCAGAGCTCTTGGTTTTAAAACAGAGGTAATAATTTATTTTAGATCATGCATGTTTCGTCAACGAATGCTAGCAGACAACTCAATCACTTTTCGAGATGGACAAGTTTCGAGGAACGGCTCCCGAATGAGGACGATCACATCCTCTTAATCTCCTTTGTTTATCACTGCCAAAGTTTTCTGATTTCTCATGAACAAAGCGTGAAGGAGGGTTTGTTTGTTATATTATCTTTTTGAGCCGGGCGCACTCAATGCCAGTTCCTTCTCGTATTATGGGTTTGCACATTATACATGCAATCCCGGGGTGAAGCTTGTCCAACTTAAAAAGGTCATGAATTATCCACTACTTCCTCATGAACTTACAACAGAGGCACAAAATAAGAATGCTTTTTCTTTGAATAATTTCGAGATGGCACATGCAAGTCTCCGTTAGGAATGGCAGGTAAGTACCATGTAGGAAGGTATGGTGGACTCATATGGCATAACTGGATTAAAGGATGTGGATGCACAAGCAGTCAGTCCGCTTAGTACAGGCGAAGGTTAGCAAAAGACTAGGAGCGACAAACTAAGAGAGCAATGACGGTCATAATCATGCAGAGCGACAAAGCAACATTGAATCAGGCATGGTAGTTATATCGCTACTCAGAAACAAAAGATCATCAAGGCTTGACAGACTTTCTTTACAGTCTTAAATATGCGTGAGCATACGCCAAGTATATCAAAATAAATTCTCGAAGGAAGATATTACTAAACCATACCACATCATAGGCAAACAAATCATGTTGGTATTCCAATAACACATTGGGAACCCTCCAGCTATTTGAGACTAACCATAAGAAAACATGAACTACTAAGCGCCATCATGCACATAGCATCTTTATCATAGACATATCAACCAATGCAACGGACGCAAACTCTCTTAATAAGGTGAGAATGGTAATTAAAGAGAGTTCAAGCAACCAACTAAACAAAAGCTCTTGAAAAGATAAGCATGAAAGCTAAGAGCTGAACATGATAGTAGCTATTAAAAGACAAAGAACACACACAACAAGGATAGACATGAAAATTCTATGTTATGTTCTAGGTAGAAGTGGAGCGTGTTTCTCTCCCACATAAAGAAAGCTGAGTTCTGACTCGTTATGAAAAACTAAAGAAAACTAAAAGCAAGACGCTCCAAGCATAGCACATAACACATGAAGTGATTAAAATATAGTGGAACGAAAGACGAACTGATAATGTTGATGGAGAAGGGGATGCACGGGGGCATCCCCAAGCTTAGACGCTTGAGTCTCCTTGAATATTTCTTGGGGGTGCATGGGGGCATCCCCAAGCTTGAGCTCTTGACACTCCTGAATCTTTTTATCATCTTCCCTCGCACACTTGAAAACTCCCTTCATACATAATTCATCATAATCTGATTAGCGAGGTTAGTACCCATAATAAAAATAATTATACCTTGCTGGAAATAAAGATATTCTTGAAGGTCTACTGTTTCTCAAGATTGCCAAAAGGTTTTTTGCAAAGAAAAAACAAGCTCTTGGTTTGCAAAATGAAGGAAAGGCAAAACAGGACAGAATCTGTGAAAAACAGAACATCAGGTAGTAATTGATTTGTTCGGGGCACTTCTGCAACTCTAATCAAAAAACTCAGAACAGACGCGAGAAAGACAATTATATAGAGCACGCTGTCGAAAAAATTCAGACCAAAAAGATTATCTGGTGATTTTATACGAAATTTTCTATAAAATGACAGAATCTGTTTCCTGGACAGCACCTCACAACTTTTGAACTTTCTAGCAATCAGAGGCTACACTTGGCACAAAATTGAAAAGCAAAGATAAAATGATGATGCTACTGTAGTAACAACATCAAGACACAACAAAATCAAAATAAATTTATTCATGTGGGCTGCCTCCCAAAAGCGCTTTCTTTTATGCCTTTAAGCTAAGCATAATGCATATAGATCAAGTTTTATCAAGAGTAAAAGAATAGCTAGCCCGTACAACGGACTCAAAAGGTAACTTGATCTTCTTTCGAGGGAAGTGTTCCATCCCTTTCTTGAGAGGAAACTGAAATTTTATATTCCCCTCTTTCATGTCAATGATAGCACCAACGGTGCGTAAAAAGGGAAGTCCAAAAATAATTGGACAAGAAGGATCACATTCAATATCCATAATAGTAAAATCAACGGGAACATAATTATCATTGACAATGATAAGAACATCATTGATCCTCCCCAAAGGTTTCTTTATGGAAGAATCAACGAGACGAACACCAAAAGAACAAGAATCATAAGGTTTCAATTTAAGCATATCATATATTCTTTTGGCCATAACAGAGGTACTAGCTCCAACATCACATAATGCATAGCAAGAGAAGTCATTCAATTTATTTTTTATCATAGGATCCCAACCATCTTCTAGCTTTCTAGGTATGGAGGCTTCTACTCTAAGTTTCTCCTCCCTAGCTTTGATGAGAGCATTAGTGATATGCTCTGTGAAGGCAAGGTTAAGCGTGCTAGTGCGGGGATCTCTAGACATCTTGTGAAGGAAATCAATAACTTCGGTAAGAGTGCAATTATCAAAATCAAGGTCACTAGCATCAAGTAAAGTGGTATTGGTGTCCTTTAGGTTCACATGTTTGGTAGTTTCTATAGTCATAGCATCACCATCAATAGGTCCAATGGGACCAGGAGTACATTGGGTGCTAAGAGTTTGGATGTCCTCAACAACTTGGATAGTAGCAACAGTGCGGTGGGTAGGAAGGCTCTTAATTCTATCCTCTTCCTCCCTTTCTCTAGCCCATCTTTCTTTAAGTTTAGCCATCATCCTAATATTTTCATTAATTTGCACTTGAGTAGCATTAATAGGAGTGACCTTCCTCTCCTCAAGAGGAGAAGTTTTAATTTTAAGCAATTCTATCTCATTGGCTAAATGGTCTACCTTCAAAGAGAGATCATCTAGTTTATGTAGTTTTTCTTCTACACTCTTTTTAAAGGCTTTTTGGGTAGTGATGAAATCTTTAAGCACAATCTCTAGTTCGGTAGTGGAGTTCTTGGTACTAGGATAAGCACTGTTGTTCCCATAAGAATTAGAGGGGAACGGTCTAGGATTGCTACCAAAATTACTCCTATAAGCATTGTTGTTAAAATTGTTTCTAGAGATAAAGTTCACATCTACTTGTTCTTGAGCAATCAAAGAATTTAAAGGAACATCACGAGGATCAACAGAGGATTGCTTCGAAAGTAGAGACATGATCAAGTCAACTTTTTCATTAAGGGAGGAGATTTCCTCGACAGAGTTTACCTTCCTACCTGTTGGAGCGCGTTCGGTGTGCCATTGGGAATAGTTGGTCATCATCTCATCGAGAAGCTTCGTGGCAGCACCAAGTGTAGTGGACATAAAGGTTCCTCCTGCGTCCGAATCTAACAAGTTCCGCGAGGTAAAGTTCAAGCCTGCATAAAAAGTTTGGATAACCATCCAAGTAGTCAAACCATGAGTAGGGCAGTTCTTGATAAGAGATTTCATACGTTCCCAAGCTTGGGCAACGTGTTCATTATCCAATTGTTTAAAATTCATTATGTTACTTCTCAGTTGGATAATTTTAGCAGGTGGATAGTATTTTCCAATAAAAGCATCTTTGCACTTGTCCCATGAATCTATGCTATTTCTAGGCAAAGACTTAAACCAAATTTTAGCTCCTCCTCTCAAGGAGAAAGGAAAAAGCTTAAGCTTAACAATATCACCGTCTACTTCTCGGTACTTTTGCATATCACAAAGTTCAACAAAGTTGTTCAAGTGTAAAGCAGCATCATCTACAGCACCGGAGAATTGATCTTTCATAAATAGATTCAGTAAAGCAGGTTTAATTTCATATGAAGGTGCTGAAGTGGCAAGTGTAGTGATAGGTGTGCTGATAAAGTCATCGTTGTTGTGACTAGTGAAGTCACACAACTTGGTGTTCTCGGTGGAACCCATAGTAGCAAGCAAGCAAGATAACTATTTTTCTGATTTTCGATAAAAGATACTAAAGCAGAAACTGAAAGGTAAACTAACAAGACTAAAAGCAAAGGTAAAAGATAGCATGCAACTCCCCTATCTTGAAGAGTGGAGTCCCTGGCAACGGCGCCAGAAAAACTCTTGCTAGGCTTCTCGCCCCTCGTTGGTTACCCCAAGTGGAAGGTGTGAGATGTAGTGTTGCGGAAGTTTTTCCCTTGGCAAAGATACCAAGGATCGAATCCCCAGAGACTCCTAGGTTCAACAAGAAGGTGTCAACTACTACGACGCCAGGATATTAGCAATCAACGTGGACCTGCACACAGATACAAATAACATTGCTCCCACCGAGTACAGAGAGGTTGTCAATCCCTCCGGCCTTGTAGTTCACAAAGGATTAAACGCAAATGATAGTAGTGATAGATATAATTGCAATAGTAAATAATATTGAAAAGTAAATAGCGGATGTGATCAATGATGGTAATATGGACCGGAGTCTCATGATGTTCACTAGTGATGTCTCTCTCCCAAAAGACGATAAAACAGCTATGTGAGGTAAACGAATTACAGCTGGGCAATTGACAGGACCATGTGCGCAAACCAATGCTGACTACATTGCAAGAAAGGTTGAGGTTCAAAGCATGGGCGGTACGCCAAAGTAAGTAGACCGAAATCCATCAATATCTACTACTAATCATCCACCTTGAGATATCTATCCAGAACATCTCGCTGGTATTAAGTTGCGAGTCCCACCCATAGTATAAACTCAATGCAACAGACAACTGCATTAAAAGAACTTTGCGCAAAGTAAACAATCCTTGCACCCGCGGGCACAAGCACCGTTGTTTCCCCCCTTGTGGCAACATCACATCCCCTAGACTCATGTTTCTGTCACTCAAACTATTTATCGAGGGGCATGAACCCACAATCAAGCATAACGTTCCCTCTTCGAGTAACTACCTATTACTTGGCCAAAGCAATAAATAACAACGGAGAACATGCAAGAATTACTTACGAACATAAATATAAAAGAGGTAGATCAAATATATTACTCAAGCACAATCTGAACATAATCTCATAATCCATCGGATCCCAGCAAACTCATCATAGCAACAGCATAAGGATTACAGATGTGCCTCGATCATGTAGGGCAGCTCACAAGGACTAATTAGTGAAGCACAAGAACGGGAGGAGAACATCACATAGCTACTGGTCATGGACTCATGGTCCAAGGGAGACTACTCACAACTCATCCGGGAGGCGTCCATGGTGGTGGAGAGGCTCCCGGTGGTGATCCTCCCCTCCGGCAGGGTGCCGGAAAGAGTTCTCCTGGTGCTCCCGATCTTGGAAGCGGCGGCGGTGGCGGAACAGAGATGAGATCGCGAAAAAGAGTTCCTCCCTCGGGGGTTTCGGGAGACGCTTTAAATATATGCCAAAGGGGGGCATCGGAGGAGCCTCGGGGGGCCCAGGCGCCCCCCGGTGCGGCCTAGGGGGGGGGCGCCTGGAGCCCTGGTGGCCCCCCCGGCTGTCCTTCGGGCGCACGGTAGTTTATGGAACGCTGATTTTTTATATAATTTTTCTGGATTTTTCCTGGCAGTTCTCGTAATGTGAAAACCTGAAATACAAAAACAGCCGAAAACAGAAACTGGCACTGGGGTGCACTGAGTTAATAGGTTAGTCCAAATATGATCAAAAGTGTATGGAAGTGTATAAATATCATAGCAATATCACCCAAAAGAGGCATGGAGCAAGCAGAAATTATATATACGTTTTAGACGTATCAATGAGCCTTCTCAAAAGAGCTCTAGGTCTTCTTGAGCGAGCAAGTTGGATGCACCCCCACTAGTTCCATTGGAGAGCTTACCTTAGCTCATATGTGCATCCGTTGCATGGCAATCCCTACTCCTCACATCTTATCTATCATTTGGCTTTCTCTCGCCTATGATTGTCCTCATTGATGTGAGCCTTTCACACCTTTTTTGTCTTCCCCCTTCATCATTTTTCTCTCTTCGCCATCCTAAGTGTCAACTTTCTTGCTTACGCTCATCCATTGCATGAGTGCTCAAAATATCGAAAGGGAGTGGATCATTTTGACTTGTACCTGGCTAGTGGTCTGGGGATGAGTCAAGATAAGATTCAAAAGAAGACCAAGTGTGAAACTTTAGTAGATTAAGTTCTCAACAATACAAAAACTATGTTTTACTCTCTCCTATATCCCTATCCCCTTTCTTGCACGCAAACACCATTTGGAGACATTCGAGTCACGGACAGCGAGAGCTCTTGCACCTTTATGTTCTTATGTTGCTTGTTACAATGCTAATATAGACTCTTGCTTGTTATGACTTGAATTGAATTACATGCCTTGATTGCTTTACTTAAAAAGTTCTTATATGGTTGGTAGCATGTCACCACAGAAATTATGCTTGTTATCATTTACCTACTCGAGGACGAGCAGGAATTAAGCTTGGGGATGTTGATATGTCCAACACGTATCTATAATTTCTGCTTGCTCCATGCTTCTTTTGTGTGATATTGCTATGATATTGATGCACTTCCATACACTTTTGATCATATTTGGACTAACCTATTAACTCAGTGCACCACAGTGCCAGTTCCTGTTTTCTGCTGTTTTTCTATTTCAGGTTTCCCCCATATTAAAAGTGCTCCAAAAATTCCAGGAAAAATATAGGAAAAATCAGCGTACAGGAAGCTTCGCGAAGAACCAAAGATGGGCCAGAGGGGAGCCAGGGGATGCCCAGGAGGCCACCTGGCGCGGCCCCACCCCTGGCCGCGCCAGGGGGGCGCCTGGGGCCCCTGCTCCGCCTCTGGCTGCCCCCCTTCGCCTATATATCCCTCTCGTCCCGAAACCCTCGAGGACAGAACTCTTTTTCGCGATCTCGCCTCTGTTCCGCCGCCGCAGCGCTTCCAAGATCGGGAGCTTCAGGAGAACTCTTCCCGGCACCCTGCCGGAGGGGAGAACCACCACCGGGAGCTTCTCCACCACCATGGACGCTTCCCGGATGAGTCGCGAGTAGTCCACCTTGGACCATGGGTCCATGATCAGTAGCTATGTGATGTTCTCGTCCCATCTTTGCTCTTCATGGTTTAGACCTCGTGAGCTGCCCTACATGATCGAGGCACATATGTAATCTTTCTGCTGTTGCTTTGCTGAGTTTGCTGGGATCTGATGGATTATGAGACTATGTTCAGATTGTGTTTGAGTAATATATTTGATTCACCTCTTTTATATCTTTGTTCTTGAGTAATTCTTGCATGTTCTCCGTTGCTGTTTATTGCTTTGGCCAAGTAGTAGGTAGTAACTCCAAGAGGGAGCGTTATGCTTGATTGTGGGTTCATGCCCCCTGATGACTAGCTTGAGTGACGGAAACATGAGTCTAGGGGATGTGATGTTGCCACAAGGGAGAAAACAACGGTGCTTGTACTTGCGGGGTGCAAGGATTGTTTGCTTTACGCAAAGTTCTTTTAATGCAGTTGTCTGTTGCTTTGAGTTTATACTTTGGGTGGGATTCGCAACTTAATACCAGCGAGATGTTCTGGATAGATATCTCAAGGTGGATGATTAGTAGTAGATGCAGATGGATTTCGGTCTACTTGCCTTGGCGTACCGCCCATGCTTTTGAGCCTCTACATTTCTTTGCAGCATAGTTAGCATTGGTTTGCGCACATAATCCTGTCAATTGCCTAGCTGTAATTTGTTTACCTCGCTTTGTTGTTTTACCATCTTTTGGGAGAGAGACATCACTAGTGAACATCATGGGACCCCGGTCCATATTACCACCGCTGATCACACCTTCTATTTACTTCCTGTTTTTATTTCCTAGTTGCAGTCATAGCTATCATTATTATCTCTTGTGTTTGATCCTTTGTAAACAACAAGGCCGGAGGGATTGACAACCTCTCTGTACTCGTTGGGAGCAAAGTTATCTGTATCTGTGTGCAGGTCCCGTCAACCGCTAAGTTTCTGGCGCCGTTGACACCTACTTGTCGACCCTCGGAGTCTCACGAGATTTGATCCTTGGTATCTTTGCCAAGGGAAATTTGCCGCTACGCTACATCTCAACCTTCCACTTGGGGTAACCAACGAGGGGCGAGAAGCCATCATCTACCAACATAAGCATTAAAGTTTTCTTGTTTCACAATAAAATTGTCAAACTCATCTAAGCATTGGCTAGCAGACTTATAACGAGGAATAGCACCTTCATCAAATCTATAAAGAGAATTTACCTTTACTACCTGTGTCGGGTTGTCAAGACCATGTATTTCTTCAATAGGCGGTAAATTCTTAACATCTTCAACTTTAATACCTTTTTCTTTCATGGATTTCTTTGTCTCTTGCATATCTTCAGGACTGAGAAATAGAACACCTCTTTTCTTTGGAGTTGGTTTAGGGGCTGGTTCAGGAAGTGTCCAATTATTTTCATTGGCTAGCATATTATTCAATAGTAATTCAGCTTGTTCCATTGTTCTTTCCCTGAAAAGACAACCAACACAACTATCCACGTGGTATCTGGAAGCATCGGTTCGTCCATTATAGAAGACATCAAGTATATCATTGATACGTCCAAAACGTATCTATAATTTCTGCTTGCTCCATGCCACTTTTGGGTGATATTGCTATGATATTCATACACTTCCATACACTTTTTATCATATTTGGACTAACCTACTAATCCAGTGCACCCCGGTGCCTGTTTCTGTTTTCGGCTGTTTTTGTATTTCAGGTTTTCACGTTACGAGAACTGCCAGGAAAAATCCTGAAAAATTATATCAAAAATCAGCGTTCCGGAAACTTCCTTGCGCCCGAAGGACAGCCGGGGGGGGGGGGG
>LR738709.1:2934327-2949991 GCA_902687465.1 Secale cereale | reverse complement strand
GGGCTCCAGGCGCCCTGGCGGCGCGCCCCCCTGGGTCGCGCCGGGGGGGCGCCTGGGCCCCCCGAGCCCCGTCTGGTGCCCCCCTTCGGCATATATTTAGAACGTCCTTCGAAACCCTCGGGACGGGAACTCTTTTTTGCGATCTCATCTCTGTTCCGCCGCCGCCGCTTCCAAGATCGGGAGCACCAGGAGAACTCTTCTCGGCACCCTGCCGGAGGGGAGGATCACCATCGGGAGCCTCTCCACCACCATGGACGCCTCCCGGATGAGTTATGAGTAGTCTCCCTTGGACCATGAGTCCATGACCAGTAGCTATGTGATGTTCTCCTCCCGTTCTTGTGCTTCACTAATTAGTCCTCGTGAGCTGCCCTACATGATCGAGGCACATATGTAATCCTTATGCTGTTGCTATGATGAGTTTGCTGGGATCCGATGGATTATGAGATTATGTTCAGATTGTTCTTGAGTAATATATTTGATCTACCTCTTTTATATTTATGTTCATAAGTAATTCTTGCATGTTCTCCGTTGTTATTTATTGCTTTGTCCGAGTAGTAGGTAGTGACTCCAAGAGGGAACGTTATGCTCGATTGTGGGTTCATGCCCCTCGATGACTAGCTTGAGTGACAGAAACATGAGTCTAGGGGATGTGCTGTTGCCCCAAGGGGGAAAACAACGGTGCTTGTGCCCGCGGGTGCAAGGATTGTTTACTTTACGCAAAGTTCTTTTAATGCAGTTGTCTGTTGCATTGAGTTTACACTATGGGTGGGACTCACAACTTAATACCAGCGAGATGTTCTGGATAGATATCTCAAGGTGGATGATTAGTAGTAGATATTGATGGATTTCGGTCTACTTACTTTGGCGTACCGCCCATGCTTTGAACCTCAACCTTTCTTGCAATGTAGTCAGCATTGGTTTGCGTTCGTGGTCCTGTCAATTGCCCAGCTGTAATTCGTTTACCTCACATAGTTGTTTTATTGTCTTTTGGGAGAGAGACATCACTAGTGAACATCATGAGACTCCGGTCCATATTACCATCATTGATCACATCCGCTATTTACTTTTCGCTTTTACTTACTATTGCAAACATTATCTATCACTACTATCATTTGTGTTTAATCCTTTGTGAACTACAAGGCCGGAGGGATTGACAACCTCTCTGTACTCGTTGGGAGCAAAGTTATTTGTATCTGTGTGCAGGTCCACGTTGATTGCTAATCCGCGCCGTTAGTAGTTGACACCTACTTGTTGAACCTAGGAGTCTCTGGGGATTCGATCCTTGGCATCTTTGGTAAGGGAAAACACTTCCACAACACTACATCTTACACCTTCCACTTGGGGTAACCAACGAGGGGTTAGAGGCCCATCAAGGAGTATTTTCTGGCGCCGTTGCCGGGGACTCCACTCTTCAGGATAGGGGAGTTGCATGATATCTTTTACCTTTGCTTTTTAGTCTTGTTAGTTTACCTTTCAGTTTTTGCTTTAGTACCTTTTATCGAAAATCACAAAAATAGTTATATTGCTTGCTTGCTACTATGGGTTCCACCGAGAACACCAAGTTGTGTGACTTCACTAGTCACAACAACGATGACTTTATCAGCACACCTATCACTACACCTGCCACTTCAGCACCTTCATATGAAATTAAACCTGCTTTACTGAACTTAGTCATGAAAGATCAATTCTCCGGTGCTGGAGATGATGCTGCTTTACACTTAAACAACTTTGTTGAACTTTGTGATATGCAAAAGTACCAAGAAATAGATGGTAATATTGTTAAGCTTAAGCTTTTTCCTTTCTCCTTGAGAGGAGGAGCTAAAATTTGGTTTCAGTCTTTGCCTAGAAATAGCATAGATTCATGGGACAAGTGCAAAGATGCTTTTATCGGAAAATACTATCCACCTGCTAAAATTATCCAACTTAGAAGTAACATAATGAATTTTAAACAATTGGATAATGAACACGTTGCCCAAGCTTGGGAACGTATGAAATCTCTTATCAAGAACTGCCCTACTCACGGTTTGACTACTTGGATGGTTATCCAAACTTTTTATGCAGGCTTGAACTTTACCTCGCGGAACTTGTTAGATTCGGCCGCGGGAGGAACTTTTATGTCAACTACACTTGGTGCTGCCACGAAGCTTCTCGATGAGATGATGACCAACTATTCCCAATGGCACACCGAACGCGCTCCAACAGGTAGGAAGGTAAACTCTGTCGAGGAGATTTCCTCCCTTAATGAAAAAGTTGACTTGATCATGTCTCTACTTTCGAAGCAATCTTTTGTTGATCTTCGTGATGTTCCTTTAAATTCTTTGATTGCTCAAGAACAAGTAGATGTGAATTTTATCTCTAGAAACAATTTTAACAACAATGCTTATAGGTGTAATTTTGGTAGCAATCCTAGACCGTTCCCCTCTAACTCTTATGGGAACAACAATGCTTATCCTATCACCAAGAACTCCACTACTGAACTAGAGATTATGCTTAAAGATTTCATCACTACCCAAAAAGCCTTTAATAAGAGTGTAGAAGAAAAACTACATAAACTAGATGATCTCTCTTTGAAGGTAGACCATTTAGCCAATGAGATAGAATTGCTTAAAATTAAAACTTCTCCTCTTGAGGAGAGGAAGGTCACTCCTATTAATGCTACTCAAGTGCAAATTAATGAAAATATTAGGATGATGGCTAAACTTAAGGAAAGATGGGCTAGAGAAAGGGAGGAAGAGGATAGAATTAAGAGCCTTCCTACCCACCGCACTGTTGCTACTATCCAAGTTGTTGAGGACATCCAAACTCTTAGCACCCAATGTACTCCTGGTCCCATTGGACCTATTGATGGTGATGCTATGACTATAGAAACTACCAAACATGTGAACCTAAAGGACACGACTACTACTTTACTTGATGCTAATGACCTTGATTTTGATAATTGCACTCTTACCGAAGTTATTGATTTCCTTCACAAGATGTCTAGAGATCCCCGCACTAGCACGCTTAACCTTGCCTTCACAGAGCATATCACTAATGCTCTCATCAAAGCTAGGGAGGAGAAACTCAGAGTAGAAGCCTCCATACCTAGAAAGCTAGAAGATGGTTGGGATCCTATGATAAAAATTAAATTGAATGACTTCTCTTGCTATGCATTATGTGATGTTGGAGCTAGTACCTCTGTTATGCCCAAAAGAATATATGATATGCTTAAATTGAAACCTTATGATTCTTGTTCTTTTGGAGTTCGTCTCGTTGATTCTTCCATAAAGAAAACTTTGGGGAGGATCGACGATGTTCTTATTGTTGTCAATGATAATTATGTTTCTGTTGATTTCACTATTATGGATATTGAATGTGATCCTTCATGTCCAATTATTTTGGGACGTCCCTTTTTACGCACCGTTGGTGCTATCATTGACATGAAAGAGGGTAATATAAAATTTCAGTTTCCTCTCAAGAAATGGATGGAACACTTCCCTCGAAAGAAGATCAAGTTACCTTTTGAGTCCGTTGTACGGGCTAGCTATTCTTTTACTCTTGATAAAACTTGATCTCTATGCATTATGCCTAGCTTAAAGGCATAAAAGAAAGCGCTTTTGGGAGGCAGCCCACATGAATAAATTTTTAAATTTTTGCTTTTGTTGTGTCTTGATGATGTTTACTGCTGTAGCATCATCATTGTATCTTAGCTTTTTATATTTGTGCCAAGTATAGCCTCTGATTGCTAGAAAGTTCAAAAGTTGTGAGGTGCTGTCCAGGAAACAGATTCTGTCCTTGGATAGAAAAATTCGTATAAAATCACCAGATAATCTTTTTGGTCTGATCTTTTTCGACAGCGTTCTCTATATAATTTTCTTTCATGCCTCTGTTCTGATTTTTTTGATTTGAGTTGCAGAAGTGCCCCGAACAGATCAATTACTACCTGCTGTTCTGTTTTTCACAGATTCTGTCCTGTTTTGCCTTTCCTTCATTTTGCAAACCAAGAGCTTGCTTTTTCTTTGCAAAAACCTTTTGGCAATCTTGAGAAACAGTAGACCTTCAAGAATATCTTTATTTTCAGCAAGGTATAATTATTTTATTAAGGGTACTAACCTCGCTAATCAGATTATGATGAGTTGTGTATGAAGGGAGTTTTCAAGTGTGCGAGGGAAGATGATAAAAAGATTCAGGAGTGTCAAGCGCTCAAGCTTGGGGATGCCCCCGTGCACCCCCAAGAAATATTTAAGGAGACTCAAGCGTCTATGCTTGGGGATGCCCCCGTGCATCCCCTTCTCCATCAACATTATCAGTTCGTCTTTCGTTCCGCTATATTTTTATCACTTTATGTGTTATGTGCTATGCTTGGAGCGTCTTGCTTTTAGTTTTCTTTTTAGTTTTTCATAACGAGTCGGAACTCAGCTTTCTTTATGTGGGAGAGAAACACGCTCCACTTCTACCTAGAACATGACATAGAATTTTCATGTCTATCTATGCTGTGTGTGCTCTTTGTCTTTTAATAGCTACTATCATGCTCTGCTCTTAGTATTCATGCTTATCTTTTCAAAGAGCTTTTGTTTAGTTGGTTGCTTGAACTCTCTTTAATTATCATGCTTATCTTATTAAGAGAGTTTGCTTCCGTTGCATTGGTTAATATGTCTACGATAAAGATGCTACGTGCATGATGACGCTTAGTAGTTCAGGTTTTCTTATGGTTAATCTCAAATAGCTGGGGGGTTCCTACTGTGTTATTGGAGTACCAACGTGATTTGTTTGCCTGTGATGTGGTATGGTTTAGTAATATCTTCCTTCGAGAATTTATTTTGATTGACTTAGCGTATGCTCACGCATATTTAAGACTGTAAAGAAAGTCTGTCAAGCCTTGATGATCTTTTATTTCTGAGTAGCGATATAACTGCCATGCCTGATTCAATATTGCTTTGTCGCTCTGCATGATTATGACCGTCATTGCTATCTTAGTTGGTCGCTCCCAGTCTTTTGCTAACCTTCACCTGTACTAAGCGAACTAACTTTGCAATATATAGCTCATGGGAAAGTAGCTTAAAAACTATTGTGGTAAAGAATATGTTGCTTATGTATCTTATTTCTTATAAGTTGCTTGCTGAGCGGTAACCATGTTTCTGGGGACGCCATCAACTGTCACACTTTTGTTGAATATCATGTGAGTTGCTATGCATGTTCGTCTTGTCTGAAGTAAGGGTGATTTGCCGTGGGTTGAATGTGAGTATGCATATTGTTAGACAAGAACATTGGGCCGCCAACCAAAGCCATGTATCATGGTGGAAGTTTTAGCTTGGACATTAATCCTCAATCTCTTATGAGAATATGCTTATGCATTAAAGAGGAGTCCATCATCTATTTTCTATGTTGGTCCCGGTATGGATGTCCTCAAGTTGAGATCTATCAAAAACGAGAAATCAAATGCGATTTATCTCCTTGGACCTTTGTATAGGTGGCATAGAGGTACCCCTTTGTGACACTTTGTTGAAACATATGTAATGCAATGATAACCCATGGAAATCCGAGCTAATTAGGACAAGGTGCGAGCACTATTGGTATTCGATGCATGAGGCTTGCAACTTATAGGATGCCTTATGCATGACACATATGAAGTACTACTACCGTTGACAAAATTGCTTCTATGTTTTCAAAATAAAAAGCTCTAGCACATAACCATTCTTTTACTTTTTTAGTCTCCACCTTCTTTTAAAGCACCAACTACTGAGAGCATGATTGTCATTCTGAGTGTAATGTGCATTGTCCCAAAGTAGCATTGTCTTTTGCATGATTGTGATATCGTTTATTCTGAAATCATTGAATCTAGTCATCACATAAACCTTGAAGGTGCCCCTGCATTTATGTTTTGCTTCACTAAAGGGGGCAAGCTAGATATCACTTTATCATATTTGCACATCATGTTCATTGCAAATCTTTTTGATGTTTCAGTTTCATATTGTAAATCTTTCAGTCATTTGTGATTTTCTCTTGAGGCAACTTAATTACTATAGAATCATTGTCTCAGTAAGCTTTTGTCATATGAGTATGAAAAAAACCTATATGGTTAATAGCATGTCACCACAGAAATTATTCTTGTTATCATTTACCTACTTGAGGACGAGCAGGAATTAAGCTTGGGGATGTTGATACGTCCAAAACGTATCTATAATTTCTGCTTGCTCCATGCCACTTTTGGGTGATATTGCTATGATATTCATACACTTCCATACACTTTTGATCATATTTGGACTAACCTACTAATCCAGTGCACCCCGGTGCCAGTTTCTGTTTTCGGCTGTTTTTGTATTTCAGGTTTTCACGTTACCAGAACTGCCAGGAAAAATCCAGAAAAATTATATAAAAAATCAGCGTTCCGGAAACTTCCTTGCGCCCAAAGGACAGCCGGGGGTGGGCCACCAGGGCTCCAGGCGCCCTGGCGGCGCGCCCCCCTGGGCCGCGCCGGGGTGCGCCTGGCCCCCTCGAGCCCCGTCTGGTGCCCCCCTTCGGCATATATTTAGAGCGTCCTTCGAAACCCTCGGGACGGGAACTCTTTTTCGCGATCTCATCTCTGTTCCGCCGCCGCCGCCGCTTCCAAGATCGGGAGCACCAGGAGAACTCTTCCCGGCACCCTGCCGGAGGGGAGGATCACCATCAGGAGCCTCTCCACCACCATGGACGCCTCCCGGATGAGTTGTGAGTAGTATCCCTTGGACCATGAGTCCATGACCAGTAGCTATGTGATGTTCTCCTCCCGTTCTTGTGCTTCACTAATTAGTCCTCGTGAGTTGCCCTACATGATCGAGGCACATATGTAATCCTTATGCTGTTGCTATGATGAGTTTGCTGGGATCCGATGGATTATGAGATTATGTTCAGATTGTTCTTGAGTAATATATTTGATCTACCTCTTTTAT
Organism: Secale cereale; assembly: GCA_902687465.1. Taxonomy (NCBI): domain Eukaryota; kingdom Viridiplantae; phylum Streptophyta; class Magnoliopsida; order Poales; family Poaceae; genus Secale; species Secale cereale. The sequence goes on along the minus strand of LR738709.1, from coordinate 2,943,083 downwards.
ATTTATGTTCATAAGTAATTCTTGCATGTTCTCCGTTGTTATTTATTGCTTTGGCCGAGTAGTAGGTAGTGTCTCCAAGAGGGAACGCTATGCTCGATTGTGGGTTCATGCCCCTCGATGACTAGCTTGAGTGACAGAAACATGAGTCTAGGGGATGTGCTGTTGCCACAAGGGGGAAAACAACGGTGCTTGTGCCCGCGGGTGCAAGGATTGTTTACTTTACGCAAAGTTCTTTTAATGCAGTTGTCTGTTGCATTGAGTTTACACTATGGGTGGGACTCGCAACTTAATACCAGCGAGATGTTCTGGATAGATATCTCAAGGTGGATGATTAGTAGTAGATATTGATGGATTTCGGTCTACTTACTTTGGCGTACCGCCCATGCTTTGAACCTCAACCTTTCTTGCAATGTAGTCGGCATTGGTTTGCGTTCGTGGTCCTGTCAATTGCCCAGCTGTAATTCGTTTACCTCACATAGCTGTTTTATCGTCTTTTGGGAGAGAGACATCACTAGTGAACATCATGAGACTCCGGTCCATATTACCATCATTGATCACATCCGCTATTTACTTTTCGCTTTTACTTACTATTGCAAACATTATCTATCACTACTATCATTTGCGTTTAATCCTTTGTGAACTACAAGGCCGGAGGGATTGACAACCTCTCTGTACTCGTTGGGAGAAAAGTTATTTGTATCTGTGTGCAGGTCCACGTTGATTGCTAATCCGCGCCGTTAGCAGTTGACACCTACTTGTTGAACCTAGGAGTCTCTGGGGATTCGATCCTTGGTATCTTTGCTAAGGGAAAACACTTCCACAACACTGCATCTTACACCTTCCACTTGGGGTAACCAACGAGGGGTTAGAGGCCCATCAATCATGCATCTCAAGAGGATGATCAGGCAAAGCTTTAAGTAACTGGAGAAGCCTCCCCCAACCTTGTGGGAGACTCTCTTCTTCAGTTTGAGCAAAGTTCTATATTTCCCGTAAGGCAGCTTGTTTCTTATGAGCGGGAAAATATTTAGCAGAGAAGTAATACATCATATCCTGGGGACTACGCACACAACCAGGATCAAGAGAATTAAACCAAGTCTTAGCATCACCCTTTAACGAGAACGGAAATAACTTAAGGATATAATAGTAGCAAATCTTTTCATCATTGGTAAACAGGGTGGCTATATCATTCAACTTGGTAAGATGTGCCACAACAGTTTCAGACTCATAGCCATGGAAAGGATCAGATTCAACCAAAGTAATTAACTCAGGATCAACAGAGAATTCATAATCCTTATCAGTGACACATATAGGTGAAGTAGCAAAAGAAGGGTCATGTTTCATTCTAGCATTCAAGGACTTTTCTTCGGCTTAGCTAATAACTTCTTAAGATCATATCTATCATTGCAAGCAAGAAAGTCTCTAGCAGTTTCTTCATAAATAACATAACCCTCAGGCACAACAGGCAATTCATATCTATTGGGAGTAGTTTCATCATCACTTTCATAAATATCATCGACATTTGCACTCTCCCTAACCTTAGCAATTTGTTCATCTAGAAATTCACCTAGTGGCATAGTATCAGGCATAGAGATAGTTTCATCATACATAGCAGATGTAGCATCATCAAGAACATACGACATATCAGATTCAATAGCAGGAGTAGGTGTCGCAAGTTTACTCATAACAGAAGGAGAATTTAGTGCAGAGCTAGATGGCAGTTCCTTACCTCCCCTCGTAGTTGAAGGTAACATCTTGGTTATTGAGTCCTTCAAATTCTTCATAGTGATAAGCAGATATAAATCCAAAGTAACTTAAAGAATAGAGCTATGCTCCCCGGCAACGGCGCCAAAAAATAGTCTTGATAACCCACAAGTGTAGGGGATCGCAACAGTTTTCGAGGGTAAAGTATTAAACCCAAATTTGTTGATTCGACACAAGGGGAGCCAAAGAATACTCTTAAGTATTAGCAACTGAGTTGTCAATTCAGCCACACCTGGAAACTTAGTATCTGCAGCAAGATAGTTTAGTAGCACAATAATATGATAGTGGTGGTAGCAGCAATAAAAGTAAAGATAGTGTTTTTGTAGTTTTCGTGATAATAGCAACGGAAAAGTAAATAAGCGGCAAGCAATATAGGTAAAGCTCGTAGGCATTGGATCGGTGATGGGAAATTACGTCGGATGCAATTCGTCATGTAGAAGTTATAACCTAGGGTGACACAGAACTAGCTCCAGTTCATCATTGTAATGTAGGCATGTATTCCGAATATAGTCATACGTGCTTATGGAAAAGAACTTGCATGACATCTTTTGTCCTACCCTCCCGTGGCAGCGGGGTCCTATTGGAAACTAAGGGATATTAAGGTCTCCTTTGAATAAAGTACCGGACCAAAGCATTAACACATAGTGAATACATGAACTCCTCAAACTATGGTCATCACCGGGAGTGGTCCCAATTATTATCACTTCGGGGTTGCCGGATCATAACACATAGTAGGTGACTATAGACTTGCAAGATAGGATCAAGAACACACATATATTCATGGAAACATAATAGGTTCAGATCTGAAATCATGGCACTCGGGCCCTAGTGACAAGCATTAAGCATAGCAAAGTCGTAGCAACATCAATCTCAGAACATAGTGGATACTAGGGATCAAACCCTAACAAAACTTACTCGATTACATGATAGATCCCATCCTATGATGGAACCCTAGCAAAGTCGTAGCAACATCAATCCAGCAAGCCTACGATGGAAGTACTCACACACGGCAGTGGGCATCATGGAATTGGTGATGGAGAAAGGTTGATGATGACGATGGCGACGATCTGCACTCTTCGGAGCCCCGAACGGACTCCAGATCAGCCCTCCCGAGTGAGATTAGGGCTTGGCGGCGGCTCCGTCTCGTGAAACGCGATAATTCTTTCTCCTTGATTTTTTTCTCCGCGAAACGGAATATATAGGACCTGGGGATACGTCGGTGGGGTATCGGGGTGCCCTCGAGGCAGGGGGCACGCCCTGGGAAGGGGAGCGCGCCCCCCACCCTCGAGGACATCCCATGGTCCCCCCGGTGTGGATCTTCTTGCAGGTATTTTTTATATTTTCTAAAATAAATCTCCGTTGATTTTCAGGCGATTCCGAGAACTTTTTATTTCTACACAAAAACAACACCATGGCAGTTCTGCTGAAAACATCGTCAGTCCGGGTTAGTTCCATTCAAATTATGCAAGTTAGAGTCCAAAACAAGGGCAAAAGTGTTTGGAAAAGTAGATACATTGGAGATGTATCAGGCGACATGTCCGTATCGCGGATGATGGAGATTGCTAGTCGGTATGCTAACGGCAAAGATGCTGATCGACTCCGCAGTGGCAAGAAACCAGTCGGACAAGATGATCGGAACTCCAAACGGAAGCCCAAGCGCAAGGCCGAGCCAGCCGCTCAGGGCGAAGCTACAGTGGTCAACCGAGGGAAAGGCAAAGGAAAGCCCAAGGGTCCCTGGGTCCTCAAGAAAGTAAAGGATCAAGCTGGGAATGATGTACTCGACCAGCCATGTCCTATTCACACGAAGAAAGATGAAGAGGGAAACTTGGTATATCCCAAGCACACCACTCGACAGTGCCGGCTCCTGATCCAGAACTTCCAGAAAGATCAGTCGACTGAGAAGGAAAAGGAATTAGAGGAGATCGAGGACAAGGAAGGGGATGGAGGTTACCCCCAGATCAACTCCACCTTGGTGATCTTCGCAGACGTCGAAAGCAAAAGTCGACTAAAAGTCATCAACACAGAAGTCAACATGGTCGCCCCGGCAACAACCACGTTTCTGAAGTGGTCCAAGACCCCCATCACATTCGACCAGTCCGATCACCCTACGCACATTGCTACCCCTGGGTGGCAAGTGCTGGTGGTCGACCTAGTGGTCCAGGGCACGCGTCGGACCAGGGTCCTGATGGATGGAGGCAGTGGTTTGAATATTCTATATGCAGCAACCCTTCGGGATATGGGCATCCCGATGTCCAAGCTGAGTGAAAGCAACATGAGGTTCCACAGGGTCATTCCGGGAAGAAGGCCGACTCACTTGGCCAAATCACACTCGACGTAGTCTTTGGCGACTCGAAGATTTTTCGCAAAGAGAAGCTGACGTTTGAAGTGGTGGACTTCAACAGCGCTTATCATGCCATTCTGGGTAGGCCCGCCTACGCCAGGTTCATGGCTCGACCGTGTTATGTATACCTCAAGCTGAAGATGCCGGGACCCAACGGCGTTATAACCGTCACGGGGAACCGTCAGAAGCGGAAGAATGCTTCCAGAAAGGCTCGAAGATCACTGACGAGCAGATGGCAGCAGTAGAGATGGAGGAGTACTAGAAAAACGTGGATCCAAGTGACTTGCTGCAGGCCAAGAAGCGGGCTTCCGAGTCAGCTTTCCAGTCGGCTGGGGAGACGAAGCCCGTACACATCCACCCCACCGACCCCAATGCAGCACCGACCCACATTTCCACCACACTCGACGGCAAATAGGAAGAAGCGCTCACCCAGTTCCTCCGTGAGAACTGGGACATCTTCGCATGGAAACCATCCGACTTGCCAGGTGTACCCAGGGGACTGGCTGAGCACCATTTGCGAGTCGACCCAAAAGTGAAGCCTGTGAAGGAACATCTCCGTCGGTCCGCTGCGGAGAAGATAAAGGCAATTGGCGAGGAAGTGGCTCGGCTTCTGGCAGCTGAGTTCATCCGCGAGATCTACCACTCCGAGTGGCTCGCCAATGTCGTCATGGTCCCCAAGAAGGACAAGTCTCTCCGCATGTGCATCGATTTCAAGCATATCAATCGGGCCTGCCCGAAGGATCATTTTCCTCTCCCCCCGCATCGATCAGATAGTCGACTCGACTGCGGGATGCGAGCGTTTGTCCTTTCTGGATGCGTATTCCGGGTTCCATCAGATCCGACTATTCGGACCCGATGAAATCAAGACAGCTTTCATCACCCCGTTCGGGTGCTTCTGTTATGTCACCATGCCTTTCGGTCTCAAGAATGACGGTGCTATCTTCATGCGCATGATCCAGAAGTGCCTGCTGAAGCAAATCAGTCGGAATGTCAAAGCATACATGGATGACATTGTGGTCAAGTCGCGGAAAGGTTCCGACCTATTGACTGACCTCGCTGAGACATTCGCAAATTTGAGAAGCTATGATATCAAGCTCAATCCATCGAAGTGTACGTTTGGAGTTCCGGGCGGCAAGTTACTCGGTTTTCTCGTTTCTGAACGAGGAATCGACGCCAACCCAGAAAATGTCGGCGCCATCCTCCGAATGAAACGCCCCGAGCGTGTACACGACGTCCAGAAGCTTACTGGTTGCTTGGCCGCATTGAGTCGATTCATTTCTCGTCTCGGTGAGAAGGCATTACCCCTCTACCGACTGATGAAGAAATCAGAAAAGTTCGAGTGGAATTCCGAAGCCGAAGCAGCCTTTGAAGAGCTCAAAGCCCTGCTGTCCATCCAGCCGGTGCTTGCTGCCCTAGTGAGCAAAGATCCTCTCTTACTATACATTGCGGCCATCGGACAAGTTGTCAGCACTGTACTCACGGTCGAGCGGGAAGAAGAAGGCAAGGCCTACAAAGTTCAACGCCCAATCTATTACATATCCGAAGTTTTGACTCCCTCCAAGCAAAGGTACCCGCATTACTAGAAGCTTGTGTACGGGATTTACTTGACTTCAATGAAGGTTGCCCACTACTTTCCGGATCATACAATCTCAGTCGTCAACGACGCCCCACTGTCAGAAATCCTGAACAACCGAGACGCAACCGGTCGAGTGGCAAAATGGGCGATTGAACTTCTTCCGTTAGATATCAAGTTTGAAGCGAAGAAAGCCATCAAGTCTCAGGCAATAGCAGATTTTGTGGCCGAGTGGATAGAACAAGAGCTGCCGACTAAGGTTCAGTCGGATCACTAGACTATGTTCTTTGATGGATCCAAGATGTTGAACGGATCCGGCGCAGGCGTGGTCCTGGTATCTCCCAGGGGAGACAAGCTCAGTTGCTTCCTTCAAATCCACTTTGACTCATCGAACAACGAAGCTGAGTACGAAGCACTTTTGTACGGGTTGCGCATGGCCATCTCACTCGGTGTCGTGGAATTAACACGGCAGCTGTCCGGTTTAACGGACTTAGTGATGGAACCATCGCACAGGTTAGCTTGAAGGGGTTAAAAGCACACAAAGGACACAGAGGGTTTATACTAGTTCGGCCCCTTCGATGAAGGTAAAAGCCTACGTCTAGTTTGGTTTGGTATTGCTTGGACGTCGATGAACAGGGAGCGGATCGCTTGCCTGTGTCTCGACGGGTTGTTTCCTGTCCTTGAACCGTCGCCGGGTCGTCCCTTTATATAGTGGCGACGCCCGGTCCGGTTTACAGAGTCCCGAGGCCAGCTCATACTTGTGTCCGCCTCGGTCTCTGCTCTTTCTTCCTTATCTCTCAAGTTACATGATCAGGTGGCTTACAAACCGTAACGCTACAGATGAGCCCTAAGCCTTCATGGGCCGTAACTCCTACTGGGTATTACAATTATACAACTAAATTACTATAATCCGGTTCATACTAGCCGGTTTATACCTGCTAGTAATATCCCTGACACTCGGCGTCCGTCGCCTGATGGTCTACGGCGACTCAGACTTAGTGGTGAACCAAGTGATGAAGGAATGGGACGTCAGGAGCCCGGCAATGACCAATTATTGCAGTGCAGTACGGAAGCTTGAAAAGAAGTTCGAAGGTTTAGAGCTCCATCATGTGCCCAGAGCGAAGAATCAGCTTGCCGATGACCTCACAAAAATTGGGTCGACTCGGAAGCCTATACCCAAGAATGTATTTCTGGAACATCTGCACACCCCCTCAGCCAAAGAAGACCCCTTCACGGAGGAACCCCCACAGCCAGTTAGTGCGTCAGATCCGACTGAAGTCGAAGTGCCTGCAGTGGTTGACCTGATCATGGAGGTTTTAGTGATTACGCCCGACTGGACTATGCCATACATAGCATATCTGCTCAGGCAAGAACTCCCAGAAGATGAAGAATAAGCGCGCCAGATCGTCCGTCGATCCAAGGCTTTCACTGTCATTCAGGGTCAGCTCTACAGAGAGAGTTTCACCGGGGTCGCTTAGCGCTGCATCACCCCAGAGGAGGGTCGACTGATTCTGAATGAGATTCACTCGGGGACTTGTGGCTACCACGCTTCCTCTCGGACTATAGTGGCCAAGGCGTACCGAGCCGGGCGTTATTGGCCCCGGGCCAAGGAGATGGCTAAAGATATAGTAGATAAGTGCGAAGGCTGCCAGTTCTACTGCAACATGTCCCACAAGCCCGCGTCTGCTCTGAAGACCATTCCACTAGTTTGGCCCTTTGCTGTTTGGGGCTTAGACATGGTCGACCCCTTCAAAACTGGCAGAAGCGGATTCACCCACCTGCTCGTGGCAGTCGACAAGTTCACCAAATTGATTGAGGCCAAGCCCATCAAGAACCTCGAGTCGAGCACCGCCATCAGCTTCATCATGGAATTGATATTTAGATATGGAGTCCCCCACAGCATCATCATGGACAACGGCTCCAACTTTGACTCGGAAGAATTCAGAGCTTTCTGTTCCTCCCAAGGAACACGAGTCGACTATGCCTCCGTGGCACACCCGCAGTCGAATGGACAAGAAGAAAGGGAAAACGGTTTGATTCTCCAAGGCCTGAAGCCACGGCTCATGCGTGACCTTAAGCATGCCGCCGGGGCTTGGGTAACTGAACTACCATCTGTCTTATGGGGTCTGAGGACAACTCCAAACCGGTGGACTGGCCGTACCCCTTTCTTCATGGTCTATGGAGCTGAAGCTGTGCTGCCAAGTGATTTGTTACATAATGTCCCCCAGGTGGAACTTTTCTCCGAAGCCGAAGCAGAGCAAGCTCGTCAGGATGCAGTCGACCTCTTGGAGGAGGAACGTGAGATGGCCTTGATCCGGTCGACCATCTATCAACAAGACCTGCGTCGATTCCATGCTCGCAATGTCTGAAGCCGAACATTTCAGGAAGGAGACCTGGTTCTTCGAGTGCATCAGAAACGACCACACAAGCTCGCCCCAGCCTGGGAAGGCCCCTTCATCATCACCAAGGTGCTGCACAATGGAGCGTATCACCTCTACAACGTCGCTAAGAAAAAAGATGAACCTCGTTCGTGGAACGCGGACCTACTCTGCCGCTTCTACACTTGAAACACTCAAACAGTCGAGTTGTAATAAAGATTTTCCAGTTTATTTTAAAGACAATTTTGCAACGATCCCTTAATGATTGTTGGTTTCTAAGATGCTGGTCTTCAAAATCCCCCAGTGGGTGCTTAGCCGCGAAGCCGATTTGCCTAAGTTACAAAAACTACTCCGAGTGAAGAGCAACCCTCTCACTCGGGGGCTTAGCCACGAACCCGATTCGCCTAAGTTGCAAAAACTACTCCGAGTGAAGAGCAAACCTCTCACTCGGGGGCTTAGCTACGACCCCTTAATTGCCTAAGTTACGAAAACCACTTCGAGTGAAGAGCAACCCTCTCACTCAGAGGCTTAGCTGCGGTCCTCCGAGCTGCGTCATAAGTACAATGTGGCTCTGTCCTCCAAGCTCCGCCACAAGTACAATGTAGCTTGGAATCACCTAAGTTATGAAAACTACTCCGAGTGAAGAGCAACCCTCTCTCTCGGAGGCTTAGCTGCGACCCCGTAATCACCTAAGTTACGAAAA
>LR738709.1:2906471-2933897 GCA_902687465.1 Secale cereale | reverse complement strand
CAACCCTCTCACTCGGGGGCTTAGCTGCGGTCCTCCGAGCTGCGTCATAAGTACAACGTGGCTCTGTCCTCCTAGCTCCGCCGCAAGTACAACGTAGCTTGGAATCGCCTAAGTTACGAAAATTACTCCGAGTGAAGAGCAACCCTCTCACTCGGGGGCTTAGCTGCGACCCCGAAATCGCCTAAGTTACGAAAACTACTCCGAGTGAAGAGCAACCCTCTCACTCGGGGGCTTAGCTGCGCTCCTCCGAGCTGCATCATAAGTACAACGTGGCTCTGTCCTCCGAGCTCCACCACAAGTACAACGTAGCTTGGAATCACCTAAGTTAAGAAAACTACTCCGAGTGAAGAGCAACCCTCTCACTCGGGGGCTTACCTGCGGTCCTCCGAGCTCCGCCACAAGTACAACGTAGCTTGGAGTCGCCTAAGTTACGTGAACCACTCCGAGTGAAGAGCAACCCTCTCACTCGGGGGCTTAGCTGCAGTCCTCCGAGCTCCGCCGCAAGCACAATGTTGCCATCAAGACGTCTACTCAAAATCCAAACGACCAGAAAGAGTCGGGAGCAAAACAAGTGAATGCGAAAGGAATCAAATCCAGATAAAATCCCCGCAAGATTCGGGCAAGAGTAACTGGGCCACGAGCCCACAAGAGTTTAACGGTTACAGGATCACTCGGCATTCCGAGGCAAATTGAATCAAAGTATCAAAGTTCATTCACTCCTCAGGAGGAGGCGGACTTGCAGGTGCAACAAACTGGTCCAGGTCGATCCCATCGGCGATACGGGCGGCAGCTTCGAAGAAAGTCTCCATGAACGACTGGAACTGGAGCTCTATCGTGGTGGTGACCTTGAGCGTCGCAAGCCTCCTCTCCTTCACTTCCTTGCAGTGCACACAGACCAAGGATAGCTCCACGTCAGCTCCACAGCGGGAGGATGACTTCTTCCACTCCTGCACTCGACTAGGGATCTCATTGAGTCAACTCATCAGGGACTCGAGGTCGTTCTCCTGCACGACTCCCCTCCAGAGTGTGGCGTCGATCCGAGCCATCATTGCTTTCAGCTGACCCAGGTAGCCCATGGCAGCAGTAAGGCGGGACTCTAACCTCAGGATATTCATCGCAGCTTCGTCCTTGAAAATGGAATTGACTGGGTCCAGACCGGGTTCGATCCGCCCAGTCTCTGCATCGAAGTTGCGGCAGAATTCTACACAACAAGGAACGCGTCGAGTCAACAAGTAAATTACGGGTCGACCAATCCAACTAAGTCTGAGAAAAAGAGGTATACCTTCAAGCACGAGATACCACTTCTTGGTGAGGTCGCTCAGATAAGCCTCCAGATCGCTCTTCTTCTGGAAGAGGCCCTCGTATTTCTCGTTCAGGGCGTTCTTAACACCCTTCAGTCGAGTCACTTCTTGGTTGGCTGCGTCGAGAGAACTCTTCAACCTGATGATCTCCGCCTCGAGCGTGCCAACTGAAGCCAGCTTTTGCTCCACCAGTTCAGTCTTCTCCTGTGCCATCTGTTGTGCCTCCGCCAAGTCGAGATCCTTCTGCTCCAAGGCCGCCTTCAGTTGGTCTACAAGAGACGTCACTAGACAGATGAACATGAGGACACACAGGGCATACTTATCAAAGGTCAGTCGACGAGCCGCTCGCGTTAATTACCAGTTGTTTCGTCCTGAGACTTCTTCAAGTGGTCCCGAGCCAGCTGCAAGTCGAGATTAAGCTAGACCCGCTTCTTCTCAAGATCCGCAAATTTGGCTCCGAACTCACAAGATCTCTGCATCAAGACAACAAATCAGAATTCTAAGACTACGGTCGAGTCAAACACTCAACCACAGTCTCAGGGACTACACCCAGTGGGTGCACTGAGCATGCCCCCACTGGTTCTCGCTCGGCCAAGATCAGTCTGACCCGAGCTAAAAAAACAACACAAGGTGGAAAAGTTCTATTATCAGACCATGGCCGACTATCAGCAGTCGACCACGGTCTCGGGGGCTACACCCAGTGGGTGCACTGAGCGTGCCCCCACTGGTTCTTGCTCGACCAAGATCAGTCTGGCCCGAGCTCAAGTGAAGTACAAAACAAACAAGAAATTTTAAAGACCATGGTCGACTGGCCTAAGTCGACCATGGCCTCGGGGATTACACCCACTAGGCGCACTAAGCGTGCCCCCAGTGGTACTATCAGACGACCTCCAAAAGCTAAAAGCTACAAGACAAGGCACCCAGTGGGTGTGGCATCATCTTACGAACAAGGCAGTAGATTTCTCAAACTGAAGACTACACCAATACAGCAAATCAGTCGGAAGAGAAAAACCTGGACATTGGTCCGAAGGGCCGAGCTAGCATCGTAAGCAGCCATGCTAGCCTCGTACGCCGCCTTCGTTCTCTCCATCATCAGCTCCGCCTGACAAACGGCTTCTTGAGCCGCGCCCATGGGATCCTCCAGGATGCGATGGGTGGAGAAGAGAACGGACGACGGAGCAGGCGTCGGGTCGACGGCCGGAGCAGGCGCTGGGTCGACGGGCCCTCCAGTCGACGAAGAAGGGCGCACGGTCAACACGGGGACGACGAAGGAGACCATGGTCCGGGCCATGTTTTCCTGTTGCTGGGCCTCAGAGCCTGAAGGCGCCTTCCTGCCCTTCCTTCCCATGCGTCGTCGAGCCACTCCCGAGCGCTCTTCATCGTCATCATCATCATCGTCTGGGAGCTCAATGACATGGCGTGGCACTTCAAAAAAGACAGTTATGAAGTTCAGTCGACCGTCAGCTCAAACCGACGAAAAGCGAAGCACGATCTACAACTCGCACCTGCGCGGGACGTAGCAGCATCCGCGGTCTCCTCATCATCCTGGCCCTTGTCGATATCCATCGAGGTTGCGGAAGCAGCAGCACTGAAAATTTCCTTGAAGGTGAGTCGATGAAGACAGAGTTGACCTCTGAAAGGCAGAAAGAAATAAAACAGAACAACACTTACGTGGAGGCGATTGGGACATCCACCTTAATCTTGGGCAGGACCTTCCGGGGCTTGGCGGTGGTGACCTTAGGCTGCTTGGGCGCCTTTTCGGATGGGTCGGGCGTGGCCGTACGAGCCTGCTTTTGCACTTGGGAACTGGAGGGGGCAGCTCGAAAGCACACAACCCCTGGGTCGTGCTTTTCCTTGGAGCGCTTCTCACCACGGGGAGGTGACTCGACCTCCTCCCCACTACTGGAGTCCTCGCTCTCCTCTCCAGTCTCTTCATCGGACTTCCACTCGGAGATGTCGCCCGCACCCTCTTCGCCCTCCTGGACCTGATCCCCGTTGGGCACCGAGTACATTTCGGTGTAGATCTGCAGAAAAGAAGGATTAGCCAAATGTCTGTCGGACTCATCAAGACAACTACAAGCAAGGAACAAGAACATCACTGGGAAGTCAAGGCCAGAACTTGTCAGGAAGATGGTCGGCGTCGAATGGAAGAACCCTTCCGGACCCCCTGGGGTTGTCTTTGTTCCCCGTGATGCACTTCAGGCACTGCGCCACCGACTTCACGTCCGCTGCCTCTGGATGGACTCGTGACGAGTCATCGACGCTGGAGTATAGCCACATCGGGTGGTCTCGATCTTGGAGAGGCTGGATCCTCCGCATGAGGTACACCTCAAGCAGGTCTAGCCCTGTGACCCCGTCGCGGACCAACTGGATTACCCGTTCCACCAGCATATCCACTTCCGCCCGCTCGGCCCGACTCACAACTAATGACGGAGGCTGGCTGGCTAGACCAAAAGAAAAGGGAGGAAGCCCGGTCGACTGACCAGGAGTCGGACTATCCTTATAATATAACCAAGTCGACTGCCAGCCCTGAACCGACTCTGGGAGAATCATAGCAGGAAAATCGCTCCTATTCCTAAGCTGGATGCCTAGCCCGCCGCACACCTGGATGACGTGCGTCTTCTCGTCACTCGGATTCGCCTTCTTGACGGTTTGCGAGCGACAAGTGAAGATATGTTTGAACAAGCCCCAGTGCGGCCGATGATACGTCCCAAACGTATCCATAATTTTTGCTTGTGACATGCTTGTTTTGCATCATTGTCTCATGTTTATATTCAAAGTTTTCTATCTTTTTAGGCATTTATTGGACTAACCTACTAATGGTTGCAAAAGTGCACAATGTTCTTGTTTTACACTTTATTGTGTAGGAATTACTTGGAAATTGACAAAAACGCAAAAGGAGTCGTATTGGAGTAGGACTCTGACTTTCCTGAAATTTGTCTGAGAACGTTTTTAGAAGATGTTCACGTTCCGGCACGAAGACGACGTCAAACAGAAAAAGCCTAGTTGCGACAGTTGTGGGGAATTTCGAGAGGATGCTTATGGATATAAAATTCGTCCAAATCGGAGTCCGGACGGCCGAGAAAAGCCCGTTTTACTGAAGCCCAAAATCTGATGACGGGAATCCGAGAGTCTATATAAAGAGAGGAAACCTAGGTCACCAAGGGCCACGAATTTTCCTCCTCCGAGGACGCCGTCTTGGAGGGGAGGACCAGCACCATTGCAGCTCCATCCACAAGGAAGAAGGGGGGCCAAGGAGCCGCTGCCCCCTAGGGCCGCCGCCGCCCCGTAGGGCTGCCGCCGCTGCCACGGCTGCCGCCGGCCGCCTCCTCCTCTCCGGGCTGCACCTCTCCATCAACACCACCATCAATCTCTTGCTCACCATGGCCATGTGTGAGTGGTCTTCTCCGGGGCTGAGGGCTTGTACGTGTAGCTATGTGGTTATCTCTCTCTCCCATGATGTGATCTTCGTTGTGATCATAGGTTATGTTAATCTAGGGTGATCCCATGATATTTCCCCTTCCTCTATGTATTGAATTGATGTACTCACTTGTCTTTATCTAGTATAATCCCCGAGACCAAGGTGACAGCGGTCTATTGGACATGGATTAGAAGAATATTTTCATGAGTGATTTCCTCTTTTGTGTGTTGATTGAAGATTGAGAGTCTCTTGGTGCTTGTCTTTGACTATCCTGGAGATATGTTGTGCTGATTGTGCTACTCTCTTTGGATGGCCGCGGTGACATTGGGAAATCCATAGATTGAGAACTACGAACTTTGAGGTGTGCTTTTGTAACCCTACATAATTCCCGTCCTCTCTTGACCACAAAGGAATGACCTCCGAGTGCGTCTCCATTGCATGTTTTATGGGAAATATCATGTGATTAGACTATGTCAATGTTGTTGGGAGTTGCCACTAGTGAAAGTATGAAGCCTAGGCCTTGTTTCCACCATCACAATACCATTTGTGCTCACGTTTACCACTTGTTTTCTTGCTGCACTTTTTATTTCAGATTTACAAATACATCTTTTGCCATCCATATCACTTGCCATTTAACATCTCTTCGCCGAACTAGTGCACCTATACATCTGACAAGTGTATTAGGTGTGTTGGGGACACAAGAGACTTCTTGTATCTTGATTGCAGGGTTGCTTGAAAGGGGTACGTTCAACCTCCACCTCCCTGAGTTCGATAAACCTTGGGTTACTCACTTAAGGGAAATTTGCTGCTGTCCTACAAACCTCTGCTCTTGGAGGCCCAACACTGTCTACAGGAATAGAAGCGTGTAGTAGACATCAGCCGACAGCCGAGGAAGTTCTCACACATCGAGATAAACGCAGCCAGGAAGGCAACGGAGTTGGGCGTGAAGTAGTGCAGCTGGGCGCAGTAAAAAATTAGGAAGGCGCGAAAGAAAGGGTGCGGGGGCATGGAGAAACCTCGGTCGACGTGAGTCGCGAGGAGAACGCACTCGCCCTCCCGCGGCTGAGGCTCGAGCTCGCCTTCCGGTACCCGCCAGGAGTCGCGGGCGTCCAAGCCCTCCTCCTCCAGCTCCGCAATGTCCTCCATCGTGATGGTGGACCTGATCCAGTCCCCCTGGATCCAACCAGGAGGGAGCCCGGACCTCGACGACGACCTGCCGCGGCCGGACCGCTTCCCCTTCCCCGTCGCCGCCTTCTTCGAGCGCTCCAGCGCTGCGGTCTTCTTTTTGCCCATGGCACGCGATCCGGCATTGGCTTTGGAGAAAGGAAGAAGGAGCAGAGGCACGGTGGAGAGACGAAGGCGAGGAAACAGAGAATGGGCGCACAGTGCCCTCGCCTCGGACTCGGCGCGCATTTATAGCACCACGGTCGAGTGACTGACTGGTGGCCCCGAGCGATCCTATCAAATCCCGCAACAGGCACGGACGCGATACGTGGCGAAAAAGGCGGCGCGAGGATCGAGGCATCCCGAGCATATCCGATCCGATTGCCGCGGCACGACCCGTCCCGCGCGCTTCCCCAAATTTCGAAATCCCACAAAATCCGGCGAGCAGAGAACAACCAATCCCGCCGAGAACTGCGCATGCCAACGGCGCTCGGCGCCTCACGCAAAGTTTAGTCGACGGTTAACACAGCAAACACACTCGACGGTTCCGGAATCGATTAAGGCGACCAAGACGAGATTGAAAAAATGGCCTGGTCCGCAAGCTCAAAGAAGACTACCCCAAGGGCGTCGAACCCGGACCAAGGCTCTCTTCGGCACTCTCTCCCGCTCAAGCCTCAATCCATTCGGGGGCTACTGATGAGGTTACATACCTAGGGTAGGGTCACAGGCCTGACCAAGGTACCCCACCCAAGGTCACTACCCCAGAAGATCAAAAGACAAAACCGATGATGATAAGGACAGTCGACTAAGACGGCCCAAGACGACATCCCACTCGACTGAACACCATGTACCAGACGACTCAACTTCACTTGACCATCCAAGGCACTCGACCCCCGAAGGTCAAAGGTCCCTTAGGACAGCAACGGTCTGGAATTTACTCGCTGCAGTGAATGCCTTTATTACTCTTTACTGCGGACTTTATTAGTAACGTCCGCCTTTATGTACATTGAACCCTTAGTAACATGGGGATGGATGGGGTCCTGGCGCACTCTATATAAGCCACCCCCTCCTCCAGTACAAGGGTTCGCATCCCTATAACACACACCTATACATACTTCAGTCGAACGCCTCCGGGCACCGAGACGTAGGGCTGTTACTTCCTCCGAGAAGGGCCTGAACTCGTAAAACACCTTGTGTACAACTTCACCGTAGCTAGGGCCTTGCCTCCTCATACGTACCCCCTACTCGTACTGTCAGACTTAGAACCACGACAGGGGGCGCGTCCCCCACCCTCGTGGACGCCACGTGTGTCTTCTTCCGTGGTTCTCAAGTCTCCCGTGAAGATATCGTTCCAAAAATACCTCTCCCGAAGGTTTCATTCCGTTTGGACTCCGTTTGATATTCCTTTTCTGCAAAACCCTGAAATAGGAAAAAAAACAATCTGGACTGGGCCTTTGGGTTAACAGGTTAGTCCCAAAAATAATATAAAAGTGTATATTAAAGCCCATTAAACATCCAAAACATCATATATAATAGCATGGAACAATAAAAAATTATAGATACGTTGGAGACGTATCAAGCATCCCCAAGCTTAATTCCTGCTCGTCCTCGAGTAGGTAAATGATAAAAACAGAATTTTTGATGTGGAATGCTAACCAACATAATTTTCAATGTAATTCTCTTTATTGTGGCATGAATGTTCAGATCCGAAAGATTCAAGACAAAAGTCTATATTGACATAAGAAATAATAATACTTCAAGCATACTAACAAAGCAATCATGTATTCTCAAAATAACATGGATAAAGAAAGTTATCCCTACAAAATCATATAGTCTGGCTATGCTCCCTCTTCATCACACAAAATATTCATATCATGCACAACCCCGGTTTCAGCCAAGCACTTGTTTTCATACTCAAGTTTTTCAAACCTTTCAACTTTCACGCAATACATGAGCGTGAGCCATGGATATAACACTATGGGTGGAATAGAATGGTGGTTGTGGAGAAGACAAAAAGGAGGAAGATAGTCTCACATCGACTAGGCGTATCAATGGGCTATGGAGATGCCCATCAATTGATATCAATGTGAGTTGAGTAGGGATTGCCATGCAACGGATGCACTAGAGCTAAAAATGTATGAAAGCTCAACAAAAAGAAACTAAGTGGGTGTGCATCCAACTTGCTTGCTCATGAAGACCTAGGGCATTTGAGGAAGCCCATCGCTGGAATATACAAGCCAAGTTCTATAATGAAAATTCCCACTAGTATATGAAAGTGACTAAACATGAGACTCTCTATCATGAAGAACATGGTGCTACTTTGAAGCACAAGTGTGGAAAAGGATAGTAGCATTGTCCCTTCTCTCTTTTCTCTCATTTTTTGGAGGGGCTTTCTCTCTCCTTTTTTTTAACTTAGCCCCTCTCTCTATATATATTTTTGGGCCATCTCTTTTTTTATTTGGCCGTTCCTCACATGGGACAATGCTCTAATAATGATGATCATCACACTTTTATTGATTTACAACTCGATATTACAACTCGATACTAGAACAAAGTATGACTCTAGATGAATTCCTCCGGCGGTGTACCGGGATGTGCAATGAATCAAGAGTGACATGTATGAAAAATTATGCATGGTGGCCTTGCCACAAATACGATGTCAACTACATGATCATGCATAGCAATATGACAATATGAAGCGTGTCATATGAACGGAACGGTGGAAAGTTGCATGGAAATATATCTCAGAATGGCTATTGAAATGTCATGATAGGTAGATATGGTGGCTGTTTTGAGGAAGGTATATAGTCGGTGTATGGTACCGGCGAAAGTTGCGCGGTACAAGAGAGGCTAGCAATGGTGGAAGGGAGAGAGTGCGTATAATCCATGGACTCATCATTAGTCATAAAGAACTCATATACTTATTGCAAAAATTTACGAGTCATCAAAACAAAGCAATCAACACATGTTCCTAGGGGGGAGGTTGGTAGGAGTTAGCCATCGCGCACCCCCGACCTCCACACAAAGGATGACACTCTACAAATACCTCATGCTCTAACTTCGTCACATAGCGGTTCACCATACGTGCATGCTACGGGAATCACAAACTTTAACACTAGTGTTTCTAAAATTCATAATAACTCCACTAGCATGACTCTAATATCACTATCCTCATATCTCAAAACAATCATCAAGTATCAAACTTCTCATCATATTCAATGCACTTTGTATGAAAGTTTTTACTACATTCATCTTGGATGCCTACATATTAGGACTAGTTTTATAACCAAAGCACATTAACATGATGTTCTAAAAGACTCTCAAAAGGATATAAGTGAAGCATGAGAGATCAACAATTTCTACAAAATAAAATCACCACAGTGCTCTAAAAGGTATAAGTGAAGCACTAGAGCAAAACTATTTAGCTCAAAATATATAAGTGAAGCACATAGAGTGTTGTAACAAATTCTAGGCCATATTTATCTCTCTCAAAAAGGTGTGGCCAGCAAGGATGATTGTGGCAAACTAACAAGCAAAGACACAAATCATACATGACACTCCAAGTAAAACACATATCATGTGGTGAATAAAAATATAGTCCCGAGTATAGTTACCGATAGATGAAGACGAAAGAGGGCATGCCTTCCCGGGGCATCCCCAAGCTTAGGCTTCTGGTTGTCCTTGAATTTTACCTTGGGGTGCCTTGGTCATCCCCAAGCTTAGGCTCTTGCCACTCTTTGTTCCATAGTCCATCAAAGCAATACTCAAAACTTGAAAACTTCACAACACAAAACTTAGCCAAAAATCTCGTGAGCTCCGTTAGTATAAGAAAACAAACCACCACTCAAAGGTACTGTAATGAACTCATTATTTGTTTATATTGGTATTAAACCTACTGTATTCCAACTTCTCTATGATTCATATCCTCCAATACTACTCATAGATTCATCAAAATAAGCAAACAACACATGAAAAACAGAATCTGTCAAAAACAGAACAGTCTGTAGTAATCTGTAAATTTCGCATACTTCTGTAACTCCAAAAAAATTGAAATAAATTGGTAAACGTGAGGAATTTGTCTATTAATCATCTGCAAAAAGAATCAACTAAATAACACTCTCTAGTAAAATCTGGTGACTATTATAGTGAGCGTAACGTTTCTGTTTTTTACAGCAACATCATATGAACTTCACACAAGTCTTCCCAAAGGTTCTACTTGGCTCAAACACTAATTAAAACACAAAACCACATCTAAACAGAAGCTAGATGCAATATTTATTCCTAAACAGAAGCAAAAACAAAGAAAACAAAATTGGGTTGCCTCACAACAAGCGCTATCGTTTAACGCCCCTAGCTAGGCATGATACAAGGATAGATCTAGGTATTGCCATCTTTGGAAGGCAATTCTTTAATTAAGCACTTGTGATTCTTAGGAACTTCTTTATTCCTATTGATAATCAAACTTTTGGGCAATAAATCAAGAAATTCATTCGTATCAAAAGGTTCTCTTGCAAAAGTGAGAAAATTAGGATGAACATTTATAGATTTAAGATCCGCGATTCCTTTACTAGATGGTTCACCCTTGTTTTTAGGAACATACATGAACTTAGACAATTTAGTGGTAGAAGGATTTGAAGTAGTTTTCATAGCAGAAAGGGCAGACCCTACTTTAGTGATAATATCCTCAAGTTTATTGATTTTTGTAGAATCTTGATCTATTTTTTCTTTAACTATGGGTTCCTTTTCTTTAAAAAAAATCATAACAACTCCTACATTGGATCCATATTGGGTAATTTCATTGTTGATCTTTGTATCCAAATTCTCAACAAACTCTACAGTAGCAACTTTGTTTTCAATGATTTCAAGCCTTTGCATAACATGTTCCAGAGTTAAAACAACCCCATTAACCATAAGAGGTGGTGGGCCAAATAATTCAGTCATAGCATTATAAGAATCAAAAGTATGGCTAAAATTCCCTCCGGTAATGGTATCTAAAATATAACTATTCCACGGAGTTATGCCAACATAAAAATTGCGAAGAAGCACGGAAGTGGAAAGCTTCCTAGTAGATCTATTTTGAGCATTGTAAATTCTATACCAGTCATCTTTTAGGTTTTCCTCCTCCCTTTGTTTAAAATTAGGAACCTCACTCTCGGGAGTATTGATAATGATAGGTGTGCTAGACATGGTGACAAGCAAGCAATCCAACACACAAGCAAAACAAGAAGCAAGCGAACAGTAAACACATGGCAAAAAGAAGGGCAAATAAAATGGCAAGGGTGAAGTGGGGGAGAGAAAAACGAGAGGCAAATAAATGTAATGCGAAGGATAAGGATTTGTGATAGGTACTTGTATATGAATTTTGCATAAGCCTCCCCGGCAAGGGCGCCAGAAATTCTTCTTGCTACTTCTCGAGCTTGCGTTGTATTCCCTCGAAGAGGAAAGGGTGATGCAGCATAGTAGCGTAAGTATTTCCCTCAGGTTTTGAGAATCAAGGTATTGATGGGCCTCGAACCCCTCGTTGGATTACCCCAAGTGGAAGGTGTAAGATGCAGTAAGTAGAAGTGTTTTCCCTTAGCAAAGATGCCAAGGATCGAATCCCCAGAGACTCCTAGGTTCAACAGGTAGGTGTCAACTGCTAACGGCGCAATTAGCAATCAACGTGGACCTGCACACAGATACAAATAACTTTGCTCCCAACGAGTATAGAGAGGTTGTCAATCTCTCCGGCCTCAATATGATAGTGGTGATAGATAGTAATTTGCAATAGTAAATAAAATAGCGGAAAGGTAAATAGTGTATGTGATCAATGATAGTAATATGGACCGGAGTCACATGATGTTCACTAGCGATGTCTCTCTCCCAAAAGACAATAAAACAGCTATGCGAGGTAACAAATTACAGCTGGGCAATTGACAGGACCACGAACGCAAACCAATGCTGACTACATTGCAAGAAAGGTTGAGGTTCAAAGCATGGGCGGTACGCCAAAGTAAGTAGACCGAAATCCAACTGCATCTACTACTAATCATCCACCTTGAGATATCTATCCAGAACATCTCGCTGGTATTAAGTTGCGAGTCCCACCCATAGTGTAAACTCAATGCAACAGACAACTGCATTAAAAGAACTTTGCGTGAAGTAAACAATCCTTGCACCCGCGGGCACAAGCACCGTTGTTTTCCCCCTTGTGGCAACAGCACATCCCCTAGACTCATGTTTCTGTCACTCAAGCTAGTCATCGAGGGGCATGAACCCACAATCGAGCATAACGTTCCCTCTTGGAGTCACTACCTACTACTTGGCCAAAGCAATAAATAACAACGGAGAACATGCAAGAATTACTTATGAACTAAAATACAAAAGAGGTGAATCAAATATATTACTCAAGATCAATCTGAACATAATCTCATAATCCATCGGATCCCAGCAAACTCAACATAGCAACAACACAAGGATTACATAGGTGCATCGATCATGTAGGGCAGCTCACGAGGACTAATTAGTGAAGCACAAGAACGGGAGGAGAACATCACATAGCTACTGGTCATGGACTCATGGTCCAAGGGGGACTACTCACGAGTCATCCGGGAGGCATCCATGGTGGTGGAGAAGCTCCAGGTGGTGATCCTCCCCTCCGGTAGTGTGCCGGGAAGAGTTCTCCAGGTGCTCCCGATCTTGGAAGCGGCGGCGGCGGCGGAACAGAGATGGGATCGCGAAAAGAAGTCTTGTTTCAAGGGTTACGGGGGACCCTTTAAATATCTGCCAAAGTAGGGCATCGGGGGGCTCTCGGGGTGCCGAGGCGCCCCCCGGCGCGGCCCAGGGGGGGGGGGCGCCCACAGGGCGCCTGGGCCCCCTGTGCCCCCCCCAGGCTCCCCTTCGGAAGCAGTGTCCTTGTCGGAAAGCTGATTTTTATATATTTTTTATGGATTTTTCTGGGCAGTTCTCGAAACGTGAAAACCTGAAATACAAAAATAGCCGAAAACAGAAACTGGCACTGGGGTGCACTGGATTAGTAAGTTAGTCCAAATATGATCAAAAGTGTATGGAAGTGTATGAATATCATAGCAATATCACCCAAAAGTGGCATGGAGCAAGCAGAAATTATAGATACGTTTTGGACGTATCAACATCCCCAAGCTTAATTCCTGCTCGTCCTCGAGTAGGTAAATGATAACAAGAATAATTTCTGTGGTGACATGCTATTAACCATATAAGACTTTCTCATAGTCATATGACAAATGCTTACTGAGACAATGATTCTAAAGTAATTAAGTTATCTCAAGAGAAAATCACAAATGACTGAAAGTTTTACAACATGAAACTGAAACATCAAAAAGATTTGCAATGAACATGATGTGCAAATATGATCAAGTGATATCTAGCTTGCCCCCTTTAGTGATGCAAAACATAAGTGCAGGGGCACCTTCAAGGTTTAAGTGATGACTAGATACAATCATTTGAAAATAAACGATATCACAATCATGCAAAAGACAATGCTACTTTGGGACAATGCACATTACACTCAGAATGACAATCATGCTCTCAGTAGTAGGTGCTTGAAGTGCTAGAGCTTTTTATTATGAAACATGGAAGCAATTGTGTCAACGGTAGTAGTACTTCATATGTGTCATGTATAAAACATCTTATAAGTTGCAAGCCTCATGCATCGAATACCAATAGTGCTCGCTCCTTGTCCTAATTAGCTCGGATCCCCATGGGTTATCATTGCATTGCATATGTTTTTACCAAGTGTCACAAAGGGGTACCTATATGCCACCTGTACAAAGGTCCAAGGAGATACATCGCATTTGATTTCTCGTTTTTCATAAATCTCAACTTGAGGACATCCATACCGGGACAACATAGAAAATAGATGATGGACTCCTCTTAAATGCATAAGCATATTCTCATGAGAGATTGAGGACAAGGTCCAAGCTAAAACTTCCACCATGATGCATGGCTTTGGTTGGCGGCCCAATGTTCTTCTCTAACAATATGCACATTAATTCAACCCACGGTAAATCACCCTTACTTCAGATAAGACGAACATGCATAGCAACTCACATGATATTCAACAAAAGTGTGACAGTTGATGGCGTCCCCAGAAACATGGTTACCGCTCAGCAAGCAACTCATAAGAAATAAGATACATAAGCAACATATTCTTTACCACAATAGTTTTTAGGCTACTTTCACATGAGCTATGTATTGCATGGTTAATTTTCTTAGTGCAGGTGGAGGTTAGCAAAAGACTGGGAGCAACCAACTAAGAGAGCAATGACGGTCATAATCATGCAGAGCGACAAAGCAATATTGAATCAGGCATGGTAGTTATATCGCTACTTAGAAACAAAAGATCATCAAGGCTTGACAGACTTTCTTTACAGTCTTGAATATGCGTGAGCATACGCCAAGTCAATCAACATAAACTCTCAAAGGAAGATATTACTAAACCATACCACATCATAGGCAAACAAACCAAGTTGGTACTCCAATGACACATTGGGAACCTCCCAGCTATCTGAGATTAACCAAAAGAAAACCTGAACTACTAAGCACCATCATGAAAGTAGCATCTTTATCATAGACACATTAACCAATGCAACGGAAGCAAACTCTCTTAATAAGGTGATCATGGTAATTAAAAAGAATTCAAGCAACCAACTAAATAAAAGCTCTTGAAAAGATAAGCATGAATACTAAGAGCAGAGCACGATAGTAGCTATTTAAAAGACAAAGAACACACACAACATAGATAGACAATGATAATTCTATGTAATGTTCTAGGTAGAAGTGGAGCGTGTTTCTCTCCCACATAAAGGAATGCTGGGTTCCGACTCGTTATGAAAAACTAAAAAGAAAACTAAGAGCAAGACGCTCCAAGCATAGCACATAACACATGAAGTGATAAAAATATAGCGGAACGAAAGACAAACTGATAATGTTGATGGAGAAGGGGATGCACGGGTGGCATCCCCAAGCTTAGACGCTTGAGTCTCCTTGAATATTTCTTGGGGGTGCACGGGGGCATCCCCAAGCTTGAGCGCTTGACACTCCTGAATCTTTTTATCATCTTCCCTCGCACACTTGAAAACTCCCTTCATACATAACTCATTCATAATCTGATTAGCGAGGTTAGTACCCTTAATAAAATAATTATACCTTGCTGGAAATAAGGATATTCTTGAAGTTCTACTGTTTCTCAAGATTGCCAAAAGGTTTTTGCAAAGAAAAAGCAAGTTCTTAATTTGCAAAGTGAAGGTAAGGCAAAACAGGACAGAATCTGTGAAAAACAGAACAGCAGGCAGTAATTGACCTGTTCGGGATACTTCTGCAACTCAAATCAAAAAACTCAGAACTGACGCACGAAAGACAATTATATAGAGAACGCTTTCGAAAAAATTCAGACCAAAAAGATGATCTGGTGATTTTATACGAATTTTTCTATCCAAGGACATAATCTGTTTCCTGGACAGCACCTCACAACTTTTGAACTTTCTAGCAATCAGAGGCTATACTTGGCACAAATATGAAAAGTAAAGATACAATGATGATGCTACAGCAGTAAACAACATCAAGACACAACTAAAGCAAAAAAATTATTCATGTGGGCTGCCTCCCAAAAGCGCTTTCTTTTATGCCTTTAAGCTAGGCATAATGCATAGATCAAGTTGTATCAATTGAACCATCATCAAGATCATCAAAAAGCTCTTCAATAATACAACTAGTCTTAAGAGGACTCTCAAATAAAGGCCTCATAGAGATACTTCTAGGTAGAAGACCAAAAGGATAAAAGTCAAGGGAAGATTCATTTATAAATTCATCAACGATAGGTGTTTCTTCCAAAGTCTTTACGGTTTCAACCCCTTTGGCAATAGGTGGATTGCTTTTAGAACGGGGAGCCTTTGGAACGTGAACGAACTTAGGCTCCCTCTTTGCCGGAGTTTCTACCTTTTCGGTTTTGATCGAGTAGAAAGTAGTTCCTAAGGTATCAAATATCTCCTCAATCTTGTCCATCCTAGAAAAGTCAGAATAATGGAATTTGACGGTCTCCAAAATTTTGAAAATTTTATGCATGGAGCTATCAAGTCTATTCAAATTCCCTTGGATCTTTCGATCCAACTCATTCATCTTATTAGTGCTTGGCATCTCTAGCTCTATTTTTTCAAGTTTTTTCATAATGTGAGCTAGGGTGATGTCCTCTCGAACGCTAACAACAGGGGGACTCCCAACAAGATTTTCAATAATACTAAGAGACTCCCAAACTGGGGCCTCTAGGAAATTCCCATTGATAGCAGTATCTAAAATAAACCTATTCCAAGAAGTGATTCCAACATAAAAATTCCTAAGTAAGATAGTAGTAGGTTGCTTCTTGGTGGCTCTTTTTTGTGAATCATTAATTCTATACCAAGCATCTTTCAAACTTTCCCCACCTCTTTGTTTAAAGGTGAGAACTTCTGCCTCGTCAAAGACAAAAGGACCCGACATAATGATAACTAAAGAACAAGATAACTATTTTTGTGATTTTTGATAAAAAGGAACTAAAGCAAATATGATAGGTAAACTAACAAGACTAATAAGCAAAGGTAAAAGATAGCATGCAACTCCCCTATCCTGAAGAGTGGAGTCCCCGGCAACGGCGCCAGAAAATACTCCTTGATGGGCCTCGAACCCCTCGTTGGATTACCCCAAGTGGAAGGTGTAAGATGCAGTAAGTAGAAGTGTTTTCCCTTAGCAAAGATGCCAAGGATCGAATCCCCAGAGACTCCTAGGTTCAACAGGTAGGTGTCAACTGCTAACGGTGCAATTAGCAATCAACGTGGACATGCACACAGATACAAATAACTTTGCTCCCAACGAGTACAGAGAGGTTGTCAATCTCTTCGGCCTTGTAGTTCACAAAGGGTTAAAAGCAATATGATAGTGGTGATAGATAGTAATTTGCAATAGTAAATAAAATAGCGGAAAGGTAAATAGTGTATGTGATCAATGATAGTAATATGGACCGGAGTCACATGATGTTCACTAGCGATGTCTCTCTCTCCCAAAAGACGATAAAACAGCTATGCGAGGTAACAAATTACAGCTGGGCAATTGACAGGACCACGAACGCAAACCAATGCTGACTACATTGCAAGAAAGGTTGAGGTTCAAAGCATGGGCGGTACGCCAAAGTAAGTAGACCGAAATCCAACTGCATCTACTACTAATCATCCACCTTGAGATATCTATCCAGAACATCTCGCTGGTATTAAGTTGCGAGTCCCACCCATAGTGTAAACTCAATACAACAGACAATTGCATTAAAAGAACTTTGCGTAAAGTAAACAATCCTTGCACCCGCGGGCACAAGCACCGTTGTTTTCCCCCTTATGGAAACAGCACATCCCCTAGACTCATGTTTCTGTCACTCAAGCTAGTCATCGAGGGGCATGAACCCACAATCGAGCATAACGTTCCCTCTTGGAGTCACTACCTACTACTTGGCCAAAGCAATAAATAACAACGGAGAACATGCAAGAATTACTTATGAACTAAAATACAAAAGAGGTGAATCAAATATATTACTCAAGATCAATCTGAACATAATCTCATAATCCATCGGATCCCAGCAAACTCAACATAGCAACAACACAAGGATTACATAGGTGCCTCGATCATGTAGGGCAGCTCACGAGGGCCAATTAGTGAAGCACAAGAACGGGAGGAGAACATCACATAGCTACTGGTCATGGACTCATGGTCCAAGGGAGACTACTCACGAGTCATCCGGGAGGCGTCCATGGTGGTGGAGAAGCTCCCGGTGGTGATCCTCCCCTCCGGCAGGGTGCCGGGAAGAGTTCTCCAGGTGCTCCCGATCTTGGAAGCGGCGGCGGCGGCGGAACAGAGATGGGATCGCGAAAAGAAATCCTGTTTCAAGGGTTACGGGGGACCCTTTAAATATCTGCCAAAGTAGGGCATCGGGGGGCTCTATGGGTGCCGAGGCGCCCCCTCGGCGCGGCCCGAGGGGGGGGGGGCGCCCACAGGGCGCCTGGGCCCCCTGTGGCCCCCCCCCAGGCTCCCCTTCGGAAGCAGTGTCCTTCTCGGAACGCTGATTTTTTATATATTTTTTATGGATTTTTCTGGGCAGTTCTCGAAACGTGAAAACCTGAAATACAAAAACAGCCGAAAACAGAAACTGGCACTGGGGTGCACTGGATTAGTAAGTTAGTCCAAATATGATCAAAAGTGTATGGAAGTGTATGAATATCATAGCAATATCACCCAAAAGTGGCATGGAGCAAGCAGAAATTATAGATACGTTTTGGACGTATCAAGTATCAATCCAGTAGGAGACTGATACGTCCAAAACGTATCTATAATTTCTGCTTGCTCCATGCCAATTTTGGGTGATATTGCTATGATATTTATACACTTCCATACACTTTTGATCATATTTGGACTAACCTACTTATCCAGTGCACCCCAGTGCCAGTTTCTGTTTTCGGCTATTTTTGTATTTCAGGTTTTCACATTACGAGAACTGTCAGGAAAAATCCAGAAAAATTATATAAAAAATCAGCGTTCCAGAACCTACCTTGCGCCCTAAGTACAGCCGGGGGGGCCACCAGGGGCCCAGGCGCCCTGGCGGCGCGCCCCCCCTGGGCCGCGCCAGGGGGGGGAGCCTGGGCCCCCCGAGCCCCGTCTGGTACCCCCCTTTGGCATATATTTAGAGCGTCCTTCGAAACCCTCGGGACGGGAACTCTTTTTCGCGATCTCACGTCTTTTCCACCGCCGCCGCCGCTTCCAAGATCAGGAGCACTAGGAGAACTCTTCCCGGCACCCTGCCGGAGGGGAGGATCACCATCGGGAGCCTCTCCACCACCATGGACGCCTCCCGGATGAGTTGTGAGTAGTCTCCCTTGGACCATGAGTCCATGACCAGTAGCTATGTGATGTTCTCCTCCCGTTCTTGTGCTTCACTAGTTAGTCCTCGTGAGCTGCCCTACATGATCGAGGCACATATGTAATCCTTAAGCTGTTGCTATGATGAGTTTGCTGGGATCCGATGGATTATGAGATTATGTTCAGATTGTGATTGAGTAATATATTTGATCTACCTCTTTTATATTTATGTTCGTAAGTAATTCTTGCATGTTCTCAGTTGTTATTTATTGCTTTGGCCAAGTAATACGTAGTGACTCCAAGAGGGAACGTTATGCTTGATTGTGGGTTCATGCCCCTCGATGACTAGCTTGAGTGACCGAAACATGAGTCTAGGGGATGTGTTGTTGCCACAAGGGGAAAAACAACGGTGCTTGTGCCCGCGGGTGCAAGGATTGTTTACTTTACGCAAAGTTCTTTTAATGCAGTTGTCTGTTGCTTTGAGTTTACACTATGGGTGGGGCTCGCAACTTAATACCAGCGAGATGTTCTGTATAGATATCTCAAGGTGGATGATTAGTAGTAGATATTGATGGATTTCGGTCTACTTACTTTGGCGTACCGCCCATGCTTTGAACCTCAACCTTTCTTGCAATGTAGTCAGCATTGGTTTGCGTTCGTGGTCCTGTCAATTGCCCAGCTGTAATTCGTTTACCTCACATAGCTTTTTTATCATCTTTTGGGAGAGAGACATCACTAGTGAACATCATGAGACTCCGGTCCATATTACCATCATTGATCACATCCGCTATTTACTTTTCGCTATTACTTACTATTGCAAACATTATCTATCACTACTATCATTTGCGTTTAATCCTTTGTGAACTACAAGGCCGGAGGGATTGACAACCTCTCTGTACTCGTTGGGAGCAAAGTTATTTGTATCTGTGTGCAGGTCCACGTTGATTGCTAATATCTGGCGCCGTTAGGAGTTGACACCTACTTGTTGAACCTAGGAGTCTCTGGGGATTCGATCCTTGGCATCTTTGCTAAGGGAAAAACTTCCACAACACTGCATCTCACACCTTCCACTTGGGGTAACCAACGAGGGGTTAGAGGCCCATCAGAGACCACGCGCGAGTCCCTCGCACCTGCACAAACAAATAAGAACTTCGCAGCCAACACGATAAGGGGTTGTCAATCCCTTTACGGTCACTTACGAAAGTGAGATCTGATAGATATGATAGTTTGATATTTTTGGTATTTTTGGATATAAGAACAGAAAGTAAAAACAACAAAGTAAAGTAGATTGTAGATTGATATGTTGAGAATAGACCCGGGGGCCATAGGTTTCACTAGTGGCTTCTCTCATGATAGCAGATTTCTACGGTGGGTGAACGAA
The DNA here is from genome assembly GCA_902687465.1 of Secale cereale. NCBI lineage: Eukaryota > Viridiplantae > Streptophyta > Magnoliopsida > Poales > Poaceae > Secale > Secale cereale. The sequence continues at coordinate 2,913,742 of LR738709.1, read as the reverse complement.
TTACTGTCGAGCAATTGATAGAAAGGCGAATAATTATGAGAATATCTAGGCATGATCATTATATATAGGCATCACGTCCGTGACAAGTAGACTGAAACGATTCTGTATCTACTACTATTACTCCACAGATCGACCGCTATCCAGCATGCATCTAGAGTATTAAGTTCATAAAAACAAAGTAATGCTTTAAGCAACATGACATGATGTAGAGGGATAAACTCAAGCAATATGATATAAACCCCATCTTTTTATCCTCGATGGCAACAATACAATATGTGCCTTGCTGCCCCTGCTTTCACTGGGAAAGGACACCGCAAGATTTAACCCAAAGCCAAGCACTTCTCCCATTGCAAGAACTATAGATCTAGTAGGCCAAACCAAACCGATAATTCAAAGAGACTTGCAAGGATATTATAATCATACATAAAAGAATTCAGAAAAGAACCAAATATTTCTCATAGATAATCTTAATCATAAACCCACAATTCATCGGATCTCGACAAACACACCGCAAAAAGATTACATCGAATAGATCTCCTCGAAGACCGAGGAAAACTTGGTATTGAGATCCAAAAAGAGAGAAGAAGCCATCTAGGTACTAACTTTGGACCCGAAGGTCTGTGGTTAACTACTCACAACTCATGGTGAGGCGATGGTGTTGATGTAGAAGCACTCTGTGGAAGATCCCCCCTCCGGCGGAGCTCCGTAACAGGCCCCAAGATGGGATCTCACGGGAACAGAAGGTTGCGGCGGTGGAATTAGGGTTTTCTCTGTTGCTTCGATGTTTTCAGAGTACATGGGTATATATAGGAGGAAGGAGGGCATCAGGGGAGCAACATGGGGCCCACGAGGCAGGGGGGCGCGCCCCCCACCCCCGTGGATGCCACGTGTGCCTTTTTCCGTGGTTCTCATGTCTCCAATGAAGATATCGTTCCAAAAATATCTCTCCCAAAGGTTTCATTCCGTTTGGAATCCGTTTGATATTCCTTTTCTGCAAAACCCTGAAATAGGCAAAAAACAGCAATCTGAACTGGGCCTTTGGGTTAATAGGTTAGTCCCAAAAATAATATAAAAGTGTATAATAACGCCCATTAAACATCCAAAACATCATCTATAATAGCATGGAACAATAAAAAATCATAGATACGTTGGAGACGTATCAGTGTAATATCTGATTTTCTAACATGTCACAGAAGCCCTTTTTATCCTAATGCCTCTGTTGATTATCATCTTATTTATAGGCATATAACTGTCGCTTTGGCTAAAAAAATCTTTGCAAATATGTAATTATTTGAGACAATAAGTAAGAGAGTTTAAATGGTTTGGCAACGTTATGGATTGACAAAAAATATTGGATTAGATTGACATCGACCCCATCATAAGTAACTTCGCGTCGAGGATTGATCATCAAGCTTTGATATTTGATTTCATTATCAATAAATAAGTTATATACCCTAAAAATAGTATCATTGAAAACCTCTTGCAAATATGAGTGCAACAATATAAGTTATGTGACATGCAACTTATAATTTCTTAGTCAATTCTACGGTCAAAGTTGAACACCAAATATGAAGGGGATCAAGAAACCCCTACGGAAGTAATATCATACACTAATATTATATGAAATGGTACTAACTTAAGATACTATGGGCAACGTAATAGTTAGTGTATACACGATGCATAGAGTTGCTTTTTCTTGGTACACGTAGCATAGACACTGTTTAAGCTGCCCCATTTTGCAAACGACTCACGATCACAAGCATGGCTGGTTTGACCTCAAAACACCAACTAATTAAAGCCATGCATGTGAGCTTGGTGCCGTTACGTGCATTAAATGGATCAAGATAAGTTTTTCTCTCTCGAGAAATCTGCCCAAAGTCAATAGGGTGAGATCCAGAGAACCCGTGAAGTCCCTCGGTCATCCTTAACAAAGCATATTTTTTGACAGCATCGAAGCAGCCTTACTAAATCAGAATAGATCATATATATGCATGGCACATGCATACGCCCTTGTCACGATGACGTGTGGCAAGATCAAAGTATGACGTTGTTGTTCACTTACATGCATCTCAACTCTAAATTAAACTATTTGCCAATTGTTCAGTGTTCATGTTTAGATAGAATAACTTTCTTCAAGAGTAAAGTTTACCATATAAAAGGTTCATCATGGATTGTCAAAAAATGTCATCGTGAAGTACTACTACTAGCAGAGATTAAAATCCACGGCTCGTCAGATAACATTACCGATAATTAATTAATCAATTTGTACAAGCAGTAGTTAGTCAAAGGTGAAGTACTACTACTAGCAGAGATTAAAATCCACGGCTCGAATGCACGTCAATCGATTCACACATAGGAAAATTACAGGCACAGCTAAAGAGGCGATCATAAGTAACGTGTGCAACTATCCCTCCAATGAATTAGCATGTACTCCCTCTTTAAAGAAATGTAAGAGCAGTGTTTAGTGGTCTAAACGCTCTTGTATTTCTTTTACACAGAGAGGAAGTATTAGTCTTCAAATACAAAGTACTACTACTAGTACTTCCTCCGTCCTAGTTTATTGGTACCCTTTACATTCTATGCCAAATTTGATAAAACATTTAACTAACAAAATATTAATGAATGCCACCAAACATTATATCGTTGAATTCATATTTGAACATAGTTTCAGTGATATTATTTTTACGGCATATGCATTAACATTTTGTTAGTCAAACTTATGGTCAAAATTTGACACAAAATACAACGAGACAATAAACCAGGACCGAGGTAGTAGTCTTCAAATGCGAAGTACTAGTACTAGTAGAGAACTAGAGATTAGTAAAATCGAAGACCCCAATGCACCGTGCACGTCGATCGATCAACTCACACATGGGAGATGGACAGATGGTACTCAAGCTAAAATAAAGAAGATGAGCTGGACAGCACAGAATTGGTTCACTGCTGCGAACATATACATATACTCCTCTGAATTCAGATCTAGCAGATCAAGTCTCACATCACCCAACTGTCCTCTCTCACAAGCGCTTGCATCCGTCCGTCTCTTACAGGTTAGCGTTTCTTCTTCTTGCTTCTATGATATTGTTCAGGTATCTATTTACCCCTTATGAACATCTTTGAGGAGTTGAGATCGATGTAGCTAGAGTTCAACCTTGATTTTCCTCCGAATTTGTACTCCTATTTCAATGTTGCTTCCCGTCCCAGCTTTGCTTAGCTCTGCACCAAGAGTTCATTCAGCTATATTATTTGTATGCTTACTTCTTTTACACAACACAAAAGATTTGTATATTCATCCAACATGGACACTAGAGGAAAAGTTTCTCATCCAACAGAAAGATGAACATCTCACACAATGGAAAAGATTATCCAAATATGTCACTTATTAACATTCAAATTATCATATGGGACAGGTAGTACTGTTGGAATAAAGCCACGGCGTCTGGTGCAGTCGGGCTCATCGGGCGCATCGGGTGCGCGGGACGTGCGGGACGCACTGGTTTGGTCGGGCTCGTCGGGCGCGTCGGATGCGCGCGAGACGTGTGGGACGCATCGGAGGCTTGGTGTGTGTACGTGTGTGGCTTGGTGGTGTGAGTTAGCTAGCTAGACGGACGTGCATGCATGTATTAGCTGCGGTGTAGTAGTCCCGCTGTTAGCAGCGGCTGGACGCGTCGTCCGCGAGGCCGAGCGAATCGCCTGCATGCAGCTGGGCACATACGTGCGTGCGTGGGAAGCGTAGCCGCTGCTGGGCTACAAAGCGAGCAGCTGGTGTGTCCAAGGTTGTAATCCATGGTGGTTAGTTCTGCTATAGAGAAGAAATGGCCTTGTAAGCGCCGGGGCGTTCGTCGCCGGAAACCAGTGTTGCCTTCTTCTTCTTCCACCTGCGTCCAGTTGACAGAGTAGTCTAGGGCTGCGCCAACAAGTACTCCCTCCGTCCGAAAATACTTGTCATCAAAATGGACAAAAAGAGACGTATCTAGAACTAAAATACATCTAGATACATCCCCTTTTATTCATTTCGATGACAAGTATTTCTGGACGGAGGGAGTACTAACTAAACAGCGTTAGGCTTTTTTCCCTCCAAAAAAAAAAACTATCCAGTGTTAGGACTACTAGTTAAATCTAACCCTTTGTTCAAAAGGGTACTTCAGACTTTTTGACTCGCTAATGCAAGTGTATGTTTTCTTTCTTTCTCTCTGGATCTAAATCCTCCTGATGTCCCGCTCGAGCACTAGCAGGGCTCCCTGATCTACCGAACATGGATTTATAAAGCTCGGGTTGCTGCACATCTCTTATCCTTACCCTTCAATATTGCATTGAGATTCATACTACACAACTAATTGACAACACGTATTTTTCCCTTTTTAGTTCCTTCAAAACAAAACAACATATGAACTTCAAACTTTGCAGGACAACAAAACATTCTTACTACAATGTGGAAAAAAAACTTTCAGATTTTTTTGTCCGACATAAATATACAAAATGAGTTTTTTATAGTAAAAACATTATTTTTTTGTATATATGATCCACAAATTTTTTTTAAATGTTTTTCCCACATTCTAGTTAGAATGTTTTGTTGTCCTGGACAGTTTCAAGTTCATATGTTGTTATATTTTGAAGAAACAAAAAAGACAAAAGTTACTCGCACGATTCGCGATGCAAAAATGAATGGCTAGATAAGGGGTGTAGGAAAGCCTATGCTTTCTGGAATGTTAACCCTGATCTACTGCTGGCTACACAATACACATACATGTACACTTAATTTTAACCTTGGTAGCCAGTGAGCCAACTCGAATGTCCAGCTGATCTTCCCACATGTTGTCGAGCATTGCATCGTTAGCAATTACTAATCAACGTTCACTGCATTGCTTTTCTTCCATGTTGTGCATTTCTAATTCATAGTTGAGTCCTCCTGATGAATCATGTGATTCATGTCCGAAATCTCCGGCTGGCTCGCAGAATGGATATTGATCACATCCCGTAAATACGGGAGAATAAGATACCAGCATATCATATATCCTGTAATTAGTGTGTAATTAAACAACACCCTCATTTAGTACACCCTCCGTAAACTAATATAATTAGTTTACGGAGGGAGTACAGCGTAAATTACCAGCCTAGATTTCCAATCTACCCTTGAAATCAAGGTACTCCGGAACTTTTGGGCGTGGTACTCCAAGGTACTTATATCAGAGTACAAAACAGTTATGTCCATCTAATTTGCATAAATGGAGGGCTCATATTTATTTGTGGGTATAATATGTAAGATAGAGAGAAGTATGGCATTGATCTACGACATTAATTAAATGTTTCCGTGGTTCAAATGTTCTAAAAAATCACGAAAACATTATTGAAATGACATAACAAGATGTTCCAACGAAGTGGTATAAAAATATAACTTTTCTGTGAAATTTGAACGAAAAAACAGTCACCCTCATACATATCCTCTTCTCTTAAAATACAAGGTGTTTTGTTGTTGTTGGGGCAACCCTTTAACCAAAACATTATACTTTATACGATACAATATTATAGCTATAAGCAAATACTTTTGAATAAAAACATAACAACAACAATTTTTTTCACATAAAATATGTACTAAAAGACCAATAAGGTCGAAGGCATATTGGCATGAAACGAAATGCAACAATTTGTATTCATGGGAGTATGTGGCTAGTGAGTTGAACTGCTTGTTCTGTTTCCACATATAAAAAACTGCTTGTTTATATTTTAGTTGTTATTTTGAAATCATAATTATTTTTAGTCACTCCATCTTACCATAGTTATGAAAAAAAATCTTATTAGATAATTAAAGCACCTTTTTGTATATATTTTTATGCAGGGTTTGATTGCCTCATTGGACATCATTCTCACTAGATGTCGTAGCTAGTTTGAGGTTCCAGGACATCTAGAAGATTCCAGGTCAAGTCTCCAGTAGGTATGCCTTTAATTATGGTTGAATACTCATAAATTTAGTTATGTTCAATATTTTTGGTAAATTAATCAACTTACGTTAACCTGAAAATTGTTGAGACGTCCACTATTCTTTTTTTTTTGTACTCGCTATGGCTTCTCTCCCAGAGGACTTACAGATGTAGACTGGGATATAGTCTTTTTAACGTTGTGGTATTCTTTTTTACTTGAATGAATGGTGATTAGGATAGTCTTTCTTGAATGTTGTCATACAAATGTTGCTACATAACTATCAACAAACATCTTACACTTGGGTACTCCATAAAACATATAAGACTGTAACACGTGTAAGACTGTAATTAATTTCTTGATAGATTGGAATAGTTCATGAAGATATAATCCAATCCAAATAGGAGTGTGGGGCTATTGCCTGGCATTTGGGAGATCGAACCCGGGTAAAATCATGTCTAGCCCTTGTGATCCGAGCATACCCAACGGCCAAACATATCTTGCGCAAGTATCGAACAATTGCGAGAGACCAGTCTTTTTATCGTCAACATAAATCACTTAAGAGGTGATTCTTTAGAGGGAGGGAGGGAGAGAGAGAGAGAGAGAGAGAGAGAGAGAGAGAGATCATTAAATGTACCATGGTCACGATGTGGTCCAGAGGAGCTCTCTGTACAAACTAGCTGTAGTTACACCCACATGTGTTTTATACGGTCGAGGCAGTATATATACTACATAGATCTTGGCGGGGGCTCTCGGCAAAAGGTGACATGTGGAAACACCTATAGAGTTGGTGGTGGTAGGTAAGCCGAGAGTTGACACTTGGCCAACAGGAAGGTGTTTACTGATAGAACTCGGCAAAGATCTGATTACGCCATTTGGATCGAGTCAATAAGCATGTCGAGTGGCCGACAAAGGGTACTCGACAAAGTTATGTTTGCCTGAGAGGTGTACGCCGAATGTGTTTTGTCGAGAACTATTCTCGGAAAAAGCGTTGCCGAGTTTTTTCCATCCTTCGCCAAGTGTCTTGGCACTCGCCAAAGTAGCCGATTCCAGTAGTGATAGGAACATGTCGAGGAACCAAGCATAACTTAACCATGAAAAGGATGTGGGACTAGGTGCACTTCTCGTCATTTTTTGCTTTCAACCTTTCTTTTTTTTATCCTTCATCCTTCCCGTTTCTAGTGGTATACGCAGTGCGTGTGGGGTGCTCTGATTCAACACCTTATGCACAAGTTGGCGCAATAGCAGATAGGCGTCGCCCCACCACGGTCGACTAAATTGCTCGCTCGGCCCCTCTTCACTAGTTTTCTTCCATCATCATTTGCGCATTCGTTTGATGTTTTAGGGGGGGGGGG
>LR738709.1:2877405-2906404 GCA_902687465.1 Secale cereale | reverse complement strand
GGAGGAATTTTGAAAAATGCTCACTAAACTGGAAATTTAGTTCAGGAATTTGGAAATTGTTCATAGATTCAAATAAATGTTCATGAATTTTAAAACATGCATGAATTCAAAAATATCCTGGATCAGAAAAAGTGTTCATGGATTCCAAAGAAAGGTCGCAACTAGTAAAACACACAAAACAAAAAAAGTTCACAGATTTGAAAAATGACCTTGAATAAAAAAGAAAAGGAAAAAATAAGGAACAAAACTCAGTCCCGAAAATTAGAGAATCCCGGCTAGAAGAACCTTGGGGAACCAGCAAGAAGGTTCCACAAATCACTGAGGAAAAATAAGGGGTCGGCGATCAGAAAACTAACCAAGGGAGTAGGAATGTGCGCCTCCTACCGGTAAAACACTATTTGGCCAGAATCACATGTTAAAGGGCACTCCTTGCACAAGACGGGTCAACTTTTTCTGTTGCTGATATCTCCAGTGCAGCACTTTGTCGAAACCTGAGAGTTTTTCTCTTATTCTTAGATTCATTTATTTAATGTTTTACCTCTGGAATCATGCATCCAAATCATGAACCGATTTCATCATATGATTTCTTGCATCGAGATATTCAAAACTAGATCCCATTTTAATAGGTTTCGACAAAAAAATAATGAAAAAACAGAAAAAACAACCTAGAAACAACAAAATCAAAACCGAAAAAGGAAAAAAAAAGCAAAATATAGAAACCGGAAATCTAAAAAAAAACTAAAAGAACCGGATGCACAGTTGGGCCTTTTCACATTTTTTGGGAAGCCTAGATGTGCTTTTCCCTTCTCGGGAAACACAGTTTGTGATTTTTTCCATTTTCGTGAAGCACAACCTTTGCTTTTCCTTTTTTGAGGAACCACACTTGTGTGTTTCCCTTGTCGGGAAGCACGGTTGTGCCTCCCATGGAAGCTCGTGTTCTGCTTTTCCCTTTTTTGAAGAAGCACAATTGTGTTTTTTTTCCTTTTCAGGAAGCATGGTTGTACTTGTAGAGGAAGCACATACTGTGTTTTCCCCTTTTTGAGAAGCACAACTTGATTCACCATTTTCGGGAAGGATTACTTCTCGCAGAAGCACATGTTATACTTCTAGCAGAAGCACATGTTATACTTCCCGAAAAAATAAACAAAAAAAATACTTTTTCCAGTCAAAACTTAGGGAAAACATAGCAAAAATTAAAAAGCCAAAAATAAGAAAAGTGAACATTTTGTTCCAACTTACCAAAATTATATGAGAACACAGATAAAATTGGAACAATTTTAAAACGCGAGCGTTTTTGAAATTTATGAACATTTTGTAAAAACACGTATTTATAAGTTTTGAACTTTTTTCATAAACTCCAGTATGTTTCTAAATTTGTGTATAGTTTTTATAAATACAGTGAATTTGTTCAGAAAATGTGATTTTCTACAAATTTGCAAATATTCTTAATTTTTTTGAACAATTTTATAAATTTGATAGAAAAATAAAAATAAACAAAAAAACTTGCAAAGAAAATACAGAAAAATGATCAAGACCTTCTTGAGGGTTCTCATAACAGGATGTTATAGTCGATTCGCTATCGAAAATGGACAAGTCCATTTACATCGCTGGCTCTCCCACATCTGGGCGAAATGACGACATTGTGATGTTTAATACATCAAATAGGCATCGTGCTATTTGGTGCTTGTGCGCACCGTTGAAGTATGTGATACTGATGAGAAACTCTAATCGACTAGGCTTAAGCCTTCTAGTTAGTTTCTGTATTCATGAGCATATGGCATCCAATGCAGGCATGTTTTTGTGAGCAAGGCCCAAAAAGATAGAAGAAGGCCTACCTAGCCCAGTTAAGCATCCCTACGTTATATTATTCGACATGGATGGTCATTCCTGTCAGTTTCAGCGATCTTGTCAACTTTGGGAAGTCGCCGGAGTTCAGCTCCACCACTGAGGGGTAGATTAATGAGCTGCTCTCCTCATTAAGCTCGTTGAGCTTTACGGACGAAAAAATCTGACTGGAATATTCCTTTAGAGGTTGTTAAGCTTATGAGCATTTGTGAGTACTCATTAACAAGCATTACCCTCTTTTGGTTTAGCTACGATGTGTTTTTATGAAGGAAGAAAATAAACACGTGAGGAGGTACTACTTATTGTCTCCTATAGGCTAGGTCGGATTTATTGATGGAATAGGTTGGTTGAGGTACCAAGAAATGTGTGGTGTGTGGTAATAAATTAGGTTAGCAATATGCTCATGAAACTCGTTAGCTAGCTTGTTAAGCTCGTTAAGTTTAATGAACTGAAACCAGTGATCTATTCATTAAGAGTCGAGCTACGAACTTAATGAGCTGAGTAACCGAGCGTTCATTAAGCTCATGAGCAACATTTGAATTATCAAAATAAGAAAACACAGAAATTGAAACAAAAAGCTAAAGTAAAGATGTTCTATATACTGATAAACATGTTGAGGCTCATAGGTTCACAAATCGCATGTAGCATCTCACATAACACTTGCAATCTTATTTGACATATACTATTTATTAGATAATAAATATAGGAAATACATTCATGAATTTAAAGTAGTACCCATGAACTTGGCCGATTCTCTGTATTAAATTCCCAATGCTCAATGCTACACGTAGATTATCTGGTAGAATTTATGCAATAAATATTATAATGGAGAATCTACAGATAAGTGCATTTAGTTTTGGCGAGGGGAACTTGCTTTTACCCTTAGTGGGGTACCCCCCAAGTAGTGTCACCCAATATGGTGCTTGTGCTTTTTCAATCAGTGGTTTATCCACATACTCCAGTGCACTCCATCTAATAAAAAATATTCCTTATGAGGTGCTCTCAACATAACAGGGCCAAGAAGAGTCTTAAGAACAAGGACTCAATACAAGTTAGAATGAATATGGCAAAAATAGATCGGAGATTCTATTCATATGTAAAAGATAATGTATACTGATCATAGTCATGTTCGGTGGCTCGTATGACCTTCACACAATTCCACACAAAGAGTGAGATATATTACTACATTTCATACTTATTGTTATAAAATGTAACATAAAAACTCTAGGCTTGAAAGGGCAATAGAGTGGCTAATTCACTTCAGATGTAATGCTCAACTCCTTCTTATGGTCCTCATGTACGCCACGACCTTGCTCAGGAGAAGGGCATCCGCTGAAATGGAGGAGGCACTCCTCAGCTCCATGATGATGCAACCCTATCTTTAATTGCTATCTGCCATCATGAATAAACTATTTAGATATATCTGAGTTATATGAAAGATTATTTCTTTTCGACAACCCTTGTTCTTTTGTTTGAGCTATAGCCATTGGTGGAACTTGTATGTTGCCATGGTGGGTAAGATAGTGGTTAGGTTTTGCTCACTAGGCTTTGTTTGGAACAAATCATGGATATCGTCTCGACGGACAAATTTGAGTAGGATTGGGCTCGGAAGACCGGCTCAAAGAAGAAACACTATCATCATCTGCGCGTCACCCATATAAGGACCAAAAAACCTTTATTGGAATCCTTTTGTGAGAAGATGAATTCCAAAATATTACACGGATGAGACTTATAGCACTGGATCAGTCTCTTAGACGGATGAGACTGATCACAACTAATCAGTGATCAATTCTAACACAATGAGTTTTAGAGTTAATTTACAGAATAAAGAAGCACATGAGTTTGCAATGGTAAACCTATCTCCTAAAAACAGTTCAGTAAACAAGGAACAAAGCCACAGATAACGTCACCTCGGGGAGGAGTCTTTTTCTGTCTTTCCTTCTTTCCACCAAGCTCCCTTATTGGAGTTTACTTATAGATTTTGTTTTTTAGAGAATTAGAAATATATTTTTCTTCATTAAAATTTGCATGTTTACAAAACATCCAACAGTTAAGGCTGGTATTAATGGGGAGTATCACCCGTATCATGCACATGATAATAGTGTCTGATACTACTGCAATGCATATGCATAGTATTACAAGTTAGTATTGATATGCTGAGCCCAACTAGATGCGCCTTCATGCGCTCGTTTGCGAACGGGCGCTTAAGCGCCAAATAGGATCGGCCTCCAAACATGCACGCATCAGCCCAAATGGCCACGTGCGCCCGCCGCTCCGCCATGCTCTGCCTCGATCCCACCGTCGCCACTACGAGGAGGTGCTCGTGTGTTGGCGCCGCCTCTCGCAGCGCCGCACTTCTTCTTCTACCTCAAGGTCTCTCACACAAGAACACACACTTCTTCCATGTTTTTTCACAGGAACTTATACACACACAACACACACGCATGCACCAGAGAAAAGGATCACATTGGCTTTGCCAAACGGATTTCCCTGGTGACACAATGACGGTGGCTACATCTTTTCTCCCAGCCACTTCATTCATCACTCAAAGCACTATATATACACAAAGTTTAGGCACTTCTGCCATGCGACTCAGGCCCCTACCAGCCACGACGCTCGACCACTAACCCACCTAATTACATGCACTAACCCACTAAGCCATTTGCAGCGCTCCGGCCGCACACCTGGTCAGCAGCTAGCATGCAGCTAACAAACTAACTAACTAGCATATTGTTCTCTAGCTGATTTTGTCTAGCCGTTCCAGCTGTCAAGCGTCTTGCCGTTTCACACGGCGTGCTGCACCACATGGCTTCGCGCCGCTGTCGGCACCTTATCATGCTCGCCGCATCGCCCGGCGCCCGGCATCTCGCCTTCTTCGTGCCCAGTGGCGGAGCTACACCCCAGGCCTGGGGGCCTAGGCCCGGGTCATAGTGGGAGTAGCCTTCGTTGGTTGTAGAAGAAATAGCACTATTGATCACTGTACATCAGTGTAACAATGAAGCAGGCCCAGGGCTTAGCGCTAGACTGGCTCCGCCCCTGTTCGTGCCTTCGCTGAAACATTGCCGGACAATTACACCCTAACCTATGCTACATGCATAACAAAAAGCATTGCAGATACATGAATCAAGATTAAAGCTAACATCGTGCACGCTCCCCACATGGCAAATTGGCAATCACTGTTGTGGATGGGCTCGCGAGCCGCACTGCCAACTAGGGCCGACCCTGTCTGGCCGGAGCACCGAGCAGGCGAGCACGAGCCAGCTCCGCTCGTCGCGGATGAGATTTTGGCAGGCTCGGCTCGCGTCCACCCCTGTCGGCTGGTTCGGTAACCTGGAATGGATAACTAATTGGCTAGAAAGTGTACTCAGCTTATTGTACTACTCCCTTTGTCCCATAATATAAGAGCATTTTGACACTAATTTCTTAGCGATTTTCCAGCATACACATATTTATCTACTTTATGTTTCTTTGCCAAAATTACTGAGTGTACATATATGTACTACTTATTACCATGCACTTCCTTCATCTTGGGTTGGTACTGATCTACTGCTATTACCGTGCTAGTACTTGCCGTACTTGGTCCCAGCTTCTTGTATGACCTGTTGGGTGTTGATGCTTTTCAGAGCGAATGGCGGAGGCGGTACTCATTGCTGTGTCAAAGATTGGGACAGTTGTTTTGGATGAAGCTGTCACTGCTGTGATACAGAAGCTGTCGAGGAAGGTTGATGCTCTAAAGGAATTGCCGGCAAAGGTCAAAATAATCGACATAGAACTGACGATGATGAAGAATACTATTCAAGATTTCGATTCAACACAACTCAGCAACAATGTCGTCAAGGGTTGGATTGGTCATGTAAGGAAGCTGGCCTACCGTGTCGAGGATGTAATTGATAAGTACTCGTATGAGGCTCTTAAGCATAAGGATGAAGGCTTCCTGCACCGGTACATCTTCAGAGGTTCACGCCATATAAAGGTCTTTGGTAAAATTGCCGAGGAGGTCGAGGAGATAGAGAAGGAGATGATGCACATCAAAGGACTGGCTGTATTATGGAGGGACAATGTCCAGCCCATCAGAACAGATCATGCAAAGATTGATAAGCAGCGGTCTGGGAGCTGCTTTCCAGAACGTTTTAGCGACGAGGATCTTGTGGGCATTGAGGAGAACAGGAGCAAGTTGACTGAATGGCTGACAGGCGATGATAAAGAAAGCAAGGTGATAACAATTTCTGGAATGGGAGGCTTGGGGAAAACCACGCTTGTGAAGAATGTGTTTGACCGGGAGAAAACAAACTTCCCCGATGCTCATGCTTGGATTGTGGTGTCACAGGCCTATGATGTGGTTGATTTGCTGGGGGCATTGCTCACCAAGATACAACACACACCTACTCTCAGCGTGGGCGCCCAAGCTGATGTTTATGAATTGACAGAAGCAATAAAGAAGATACTGCAAGGCAGGAAGTGTTTGATCGTGCTTGATGATGTGTGGGACACAGAGGCATACACTCAGATGTGCAACGCATTCCAGGGTCTCCAAGGGAGCCGTGTTATGATCACAACAAGGAAGGAAGATGTTGCGGCTCTTGCTCCGCCGAGTCGCCGCCTGCTACTCCAGCCATTGGGTGGTACCGAGTCATTCAAGCTCTTCTGCTCAAGGGCTTTCCACAACAGCCCGGGCCATGAGTGCCCTCCGGAGCTCAAGAAGGTGGCTGCTGATGTAGTTGAGAGGTGCCATGGCCTGCCATTGGCCATTGTATCTTCAGGAAGCCTGTTGTCCAAGAAGCAAGCCACGGAGCACGCCTGGAATCACATGTACAATCATCTTCGAAGCGAGCTGCGGGGGAATAACCATGTCCAAGCTGTACTTAATCTGAGTTACCGTGACTTGCCAGGTGATCTCAGGAACTGCTTACTGTACTGCAGCTTGTTCCCTGAAGACTATGCAATGTCACGGGAGACCCTTGTGCGGCTGTGGGTCGCTGAAGGATTTGCAATGAAGAAAGAAAACAGCACGCCGGAGGAAGTTGCTGAGGGAAATCTCATGGAGCTCATCAGCCGGAATATGTTGGAAGTTGTGGAGTGGGATGAGCTCTCCCGGGTCAGTAAATGTAAGATGCATGACATTGTTCGTGACCTGGCTCTTGCTGTGGCCAAAGACGAGAAGTTTGGCTCCGCAAATGATCCGGGCGAAATGATTCTCATGGATAAAGATGTTCGTCGATTCTCGACGTGTGGTTGGGTAGACAGTAAGGCAGCCGCAGGAGTGGAATTTCCACGGCTCCGTACCATCTTGTCGCTCGCGGCAGCTTCGTCCTCTACCAACATGCTTTCATCAGTTTTGTCTGGATCCAGCTACCTTACTGTCCTCGAGCTTCAAGACTCTGCAATAACCCAAGTGCCAGCATCCATTGGGAGTCTGTTTAATCTCCGCTACATCGGCTTAAGGCGTACCAATGTCCAGTCACTGCCAGACACCATTTGTAAACTCTCAAACCTAGAGACATTGGACATCAAGCAAACAAGAGTAGAAAGCCTACCACCAGGAATTGTAAAGGTTGAGAAGCTGCGACACCTTTTCGCGGACAGGTTTGCTGATGAGAAGCAAACGGAGTTCCGATACTTTGTCGGAGTCGAGGCGCCTCAAATGGTTTCCAACTTTCAAGAACTTCAAACTCTTGAGACCGTTCATGCCAGCAAGAACTTGTCGCTAGAGCTGAAGAAAATGAAGAAGCTGCACACTCTTTGGGTTGATACCATCAATGCATCTAACTGTGATGACCTTTTCAAAACCCTCTCAGATATGCCCCTTCTTTCCAGCTTACTTCTCTCTGCATTTGATGAGAAGGAAACGGTTAGTTTCCAGGCACTCAAGCCAGTGTCCAAAAATCTCCACCGGCATGAGCATTGATGATAAAGAAAGCTCGGTGATAACAGTTTCTGGTATGGGAGGCTTGGGGAAAACAACCCTTGTGAAGAATGTGTATGATAGGGAGAAAGTCAACTTCCCTGATGCTCATGCCTGGATTGTGGTGTCACAGGCATATGATGTAGTTGATTTGCTGGGGACATTGCTCACCAAGCTACAGCTCACACAAGGGACACAATCTCCTCTTAGCATGGATGCCAAAGCTAATGTTTATGATTTATCAGAGGCAATAAGGAAGACACTCCAAGACAAGAAGTGTTTAATCGTGCTTGATGATGTGTGGGACAAAGATGCATATACTCAGATGTGCAATGCTTTCCAGGGTCTCAAAGGAAGTCGTGTTATGATCACAACACGGAAGGAAGATGTTGCGGCTCTTGCTTCATCGAGGCATCGCCTGGTAATCCAGCCGTTGGGTAGTGCGGAGTCATTCAAGCTGTTTTGCTCAAGGGCTTTTCACAACAACCCAAATCACGAGTGCCCCCTAGAGCTCAAGACAGTGGCGGTCGATGTTGTCAAGAAGTGTCATGGCCTGCCATTGGCCATTATATCTTCTGGCAGCCTATTGTCCACTAAGCAACCAACAGAGCATGTTTGGACTCAGATGTTCGAACAACTTCGGGATGAGTTTAAGGGGGATAACAATGTCCAAGCTATACTTAATCTGAGCTACCACGACTTGCCAGGTGATCTTAGGAACTGCTTCCTGTACTGCAGCTTGTTCCCTGAAGATTATGCAATGTCACGAGAGAGCCTTGTGCGGCTGTGGGTTGCCGAAGGATTCGTGACGAGGAAAGGAAACAACACACCAAAAGAAGTGGCTGAGCTGAATCTCATGGAACTCATCGGCCGGAATATGTTGGAAGTTGTGGAGTGGGATGAGCTCTTTAGGGTTAGTAAATGTAAGATGCATGACATTGTCCGTGACCTGGCTCTTGCTATGGCGAAAGAGGAGAGGTTTGGCTCTGCGAATGATCCGGGTGAAATGATTAGCATGGAGAAAGAAGTTCGTCGATTATCAACATCAAGTGGTTGGACCGCAGATCCAAGAGTGGAATTTCCTCGGTTGCGTACAATCATGTCGCTTGCGGCAGCTTCGTCCTCTACCAACATGCTTTCCTCGGTTTTCTCAGGATCTAGCTACCTTACTGTTCTCGAGCTTCAAGACTCTGCAATAACTGAAGTGCCAGCATCCATCGGGAATCTGTTCAACCTTCGCTACATTGGCTTAAGGTGTACCAATGTCCAGTCACTACCAGACACCATAGAAAAACTCTTGAACCTCGAGACATTGGACATCAAGCAAACAAGAGTTGAAAAGCTCCCACCGGGAATTGTAAAGGTTGAGAAGCTGCGGCACCTTTTTGCAGACAGGTTTGCTGATGAGAAGCAGACCGAGTTCCGATACTTTGTCTGAATTGAAGCGCCTCATCTGATTTCCAACTTTCAAGAACTGCAAACTCTCGAGACCGTCCATGCCAGCAAAGACATGTCCATGGAGTTGAAGAAAATGAGGAAGCTGCAAACTGTTTGGGTTGATAACATTAATGCATCTAACTATGATGATCTTTTCAAGACCCTCTCAGATAGAGTATCGGAACATGGAACCTCAGAGTGTGATTTTCTGTAGCTCAGGCTACATGGAACCTCTTATCCTCAACCCTTCAGCTTTCCTTTGAGATCCGTACTCTTCAACTAACTTACAACATGAAGATTTCTCTTTTTTGTTTCTCTCAAACGACACACCATATGAACTTCAAACTTTGCAGATCGAACAAACATTAGAACATCAATGTGTGAAAAAACTTTCAGATTTTTTGGTCTGATATAAATATAAAAAATGACATTTTGTTTGACTAAAAATATTATTTTAAGTATTTAAAATGCTTGAAAAAATCTGACAGTTTTTTCCCACATTGATGTTCTAATGTTTGTTCGGTCTGCAAAGTTTGAAGTTCATATGTTGTCTCGTTTGAGAGAAACAAAAAATACAAATGCATTCGCACGGATCGCGATGCAGAATTGGATGGTGAAGATAAGGAGTATCACGTAGCCTGAGCTACAAAGAAACTTTGTGTCTCAGATATGCCCCTGCTTTCGAGCTTACTTCTCTCTGCATATGATGAGACCGAGAAACATTCTTTCCAATCACTAGTGCCAGTTTCCAAGAAGCTGCACAGACTAATCGTCAGAGGTGGTTGGGCTGATGGGACACTCAAGTGTCCAATATTTCAGGGCCATGGGAGGAATCTCAAGTACTTGGCTCTAAGTTGGTGCAATCTTGGGACAGAAGACCGGTTGCAATTGTTGGCATCTCATCTGCCAGCTCTCACTTATCTCAGCGTTAACAGGGTGAGTAGTGCAGCTATATTGGTTCTTTCTGCAGGGTGCTTTTCTAAGTTGAAGACCCTCGTCTTGAAGCGCATGCCTAATGTCAAGCAACTGGAGATTAAAGAGGGTGCCATTCCACACATTGATGGGATCTACATCGTGTCACTCTCCGAGCTGAATATGGTCCCTCATGGCATCGAAAACCTTGGATCTCTCAAGAAGCTATGGATGCTGGGACTGCACAAGGACTTCAAGGCCCAGTGGAATCTCAACCAGATGCACAACAAGATGAAGCATGTTCCAGAGCTCCGTTCCTAGCAAAAAGCAGCAATCTATCTCCCTCGGTTATTAAGCAATGTAAGGATTTCTTATGCATTGTAAGTGTGCCCACATTTAATTATTTGACAGGAGCCCTACGGTACTGTAATAGTATCAACAACTATTAATTTCTTTGTGACTGTATATTGTCATGCATTGTTGGTTGTTTCTGTAATAATTCCTAAAACACTGGCCTTCCTTGCCATCAGGACATAAAATGAGAGTGAGTTAGTTTGTTTCATTATATATGATTTTCGCTGCTTGGATTTGCTTGATGTCATAGATAGACCGATTGTCTGGGCAAATTCTTTGGTCCTTTTCAATTGCTTTTGCAATCTGGCCGCTTTTCTCTCTATGTTTCCACCACCAGGGCGATACTTTTTTGGTACAGTATCCTATGGGTTTTGTGTGCCATTTTCATTTTGTGAAGTCCCATGATCCAAATTAGCTTCACAATTGGCTGGAAGAAGGAAGATGATATCCTGCTTGTCCCTGCTCTCCTAGATTCGCTTCACAATTGTATCTACTATTATCCGATTGACCTTAATCTAGTAGCAACCTATATATTTTCATAACCATGTATAAGCATCATCAATAAACACTTCACATAAGGATTGTAGGTTGTACATTCACGTGGTTAACCAAGTGAACTACACTCGCTTCTTTGGTTGACTCTATTTTATTGATAGATTGCAACACATATATGTTAATATTTTCACATCCAATTTCATGTAGAAGCCGGGTCGCACTGTCCGGGACGCCCTCCAGAATCACAGCTGGGTCCGAGACATCTCTGGTGGAGTTTCAGTCATAGCCATTGCACAATATCTCACTGTTTGGGACATTGCTCAGAATATCTCATTGACGCCTGGTGTGCCGGATCGTCTACTATGGAAGCTGACGCGGGATCATCTCTTCTCTGTTAAGAGTGCAGACAACATGTTCTTTGTTGCCTCAGTGCGCTTCACCTGCTACAAACCAATTTGGAAGTCCAAAGCTCCTCCGAGATGCAAGTTTTTCATGTGGCTGGTGGCGCATCGCCGGTGCCTGACAGCGGACAACTTGGAGTGCAGAGGCTGGCCCTCAAACGACAACATCTCGTGACACCGGAGGACTGCACACACCTGTTCGTGCACTGCAGGTTCACGCAGCAGGTTTGGCTCTTATTCAGAGATTGGACACGGGCGGATTTTCAGGTGCCGGAGGATCGTTTCATCGATACAGAAGACTGGTGGCTACAAGTACGTAAGGCTGTTCCCAAGCCTACGCGTCGTAACTTTGACACAATCTCCATCTTGATTCACCGGAGGATTTGGAAGGAAAGGAATTCCAGAATTTTTGAGCAGCAAGTGAGCAGTCCGTTCAGAGTTTTCGAAATCATCAGAGAAGATATTGGGATATGGAGGGCGGCTGGCTGTATTACAGACATCTGACCCGATCAAAACAGTTTCTTGAGTCGCTATTTTTGCTTCATTTTATTTTGTTTGATGGCTGCTGTCGTCCTCCCTGTATTTTCGGAACATCTCAGTTCCGTGGGTTCCCAGCTTCTAGTTCATCTAGACTGCTAACCCTTGTTGTACTGCCTTTTCTTCCTTCTAATAAAATTCAGCCTATGGCCCTTCGATACTATCACGTAGAAGCTATCAATTCTAATTTGAGTCTTCGCTCCGTGTAATTGTCTAACATTTGTCGCCTAGCTAAATATGCAATAATATTCTTTGCGTTTTAAATCTTCAATTCTTTTGTGAAGCTAATCGAACATATAGATGACACTAGACTACCCGCTCACCTGGGGCACTCGCGTTGCACCTTCGATCTCGTTCACCCAATATGCATCGCTGGAAAGTTTTCTGTTCGTTTCATCTGTCTGTCAAATATCCCACCGTCGGTCTTAACTCACACCGTAGGTTTGGTATCTAGTTCATGACGCCTGGGCCAGGCAACTGCGTGGGACCAGCGCCGTAGTGTGCGGTTTGTGCATGCGTTCGTGTGCAAAATGCAGACGGTCTGCGGTAAAAAGTGGGGTGCACTCGAGCCCTCGTCGGCACACCGTTTCCACCAATCCTCACAGCCGCTGCTGCGCACCTCACTAGAAGTACACTCTTTTGTGAACCAATTTTGGAGCTAGATATACACTCTTTACCGGACTGAGGGAGTATGCATGTGATGTACCAAGTGTTCCTCTCGTGAGCTGCCTGCCCAAGCACAAAGAGAAAAAGACAAATACATGGTATACGGCAAGAGGAAACCAGAATGCCCTGTTGGATAAAATTTACCCCATCCCAGAGGTGAGTCCTGAGAGATGTTGTAAGCGAGAGATGAGAAAGGCGACGAGAGAGAGCCTTTTCTTTTCTTGAGATAGAGTTGTGCGGGAGAGAGAGGAGAAATGGCAGGAGAGAGAGTGTGTGCATTTGCCTTTGTTGTGTGAGAGAATAGAGAGAAAAGAACTGCCGTGTTCCGTGAGAGAGGTTGTGAGAGAGAGGAGGGACAAAAATCTGTTGTGCCTGTGTTCCATGAGAGAAGAGCATGTGAAAGTTGAGAGGGAGAGGAGAAAGGAGAAGGTAGGAAAGAGAGAGCATACAGTACTATAGCCTTAGCTGAGGAAAGAAACAAACGCATACAGTGCCATAGCTTGTAATGACGCTGCAGAAAAGCAAAGGGTCATGGCACATCTCGAGAACCAGTCCTCTGAAACAACGCACACGATAACGTGACCGGGATGCGTAAGCTCAAAAAATGACCGGGCACCGGGTGCTTCTCTGTAGTTCTTGGTTTATTGGAATAGGTTTTGTTTGGCTAACAAAATAGGCATCCGTGTGAGATTAATTCTCGGTAAATCTAACAGAATATCCAGCATTTAATTCCAGGTAGACATAATCCATTGTCGATCACACACTTTGATTTAGAATGAATACCCACATGTTATGAATCCATGGGTTGGGACGTATACTAATTTGTCGTGCTCTTTAGTAATCTGTAGGTGAGCACTAATTTCTTATTCCTCCCTTTTCTTTGCTTACTCCTCTTTATAGCTCCAACAATCTTGACTCAAATACGTACATATCTAAGAAACAAAACGATGTACCACACATCAACTGACATGTTACATAAGAAGACAAATATATGTATTGCATAAAGCTCTTCTCGAGAATGGGTTATGAAATTTCTCCTGAAGATCCACTTGTGTGCGATGAAAAACTGTTTTTTGTATAAGGTCATAACAATAGTATTTTGCTTGATATCTTCGAGAGGCATGTCAACTCCAACCCAAAACAGACATTGTTCGAAGTAAAGATCAGCATATCAAATGTTTGCCAGTTCAGTAGCAGCAACAACTGATTATAATTAACCTAACAATGTATATCATCATGGAGTTTTCACTTAGTTGACATCAATAGCCCCAAAAGCAACATTGGTAACAACATTCAGATATAAATTGCTATCATGCAAATATAAGTTGAATAGATAAGTTAATCCACAACAACATTTGTAAGGAATCTGCAATTACATGACCTCTCCAGAACTTCATAAGAAATCTTGATATGAGATCTATTGACTTACCAAGGCCTTTCTTTGGTACTGGTATTTCCTTTGATGAATCTGTGATGCTACGAATATATATTTATAATGTTGAGGCTGAAAAAAAATTAGCTCCGGTCAAGGTACACAAGAGGGTATAGGGTGCTGCCCAACTCCCGTCAGTGTTATTGTTTGGGATTTTTTTAGCTCTAGCAGGCTCTTTTTGCTGTTATGTGTTGCTGGAGTTTGGACTTCCACATAACTTCAAACAGAACAACTGAAAAATTAACCACTACAGTTATAGTTACCAGTTATAATGGTAACTAGCGGATAAGCGTCCTAAGACAATGTACCAAATATGATTTGAATCCTTGGGCGTGCCTATATATGCTCTCTATTTCAGAGTAGGATGCTCTCAACAATTGGAAGAATCAACATGTTGGGTATGCTTCTCCCTCCCCCAACTCTCGCACTTCCCCCATGTCTGTTGGGTCTGAATTTTTGTTTCGTTAGGAAATATGATAACAACAGACCAACAAGATATAAATGTACAAGTGTTATGCTGACTCAGTTGATGTGGTATGGTACTTATGACGTGCACACAAATAACCTGCTTCATTTCCTTTAGTGATCTAAATTTACAAAATTAGGATAAAGTGACCAAAATGTACAAACTAGGATATCTGTGACCTATTTGACACACTCGAATAGTGTTCAAAAACTGACAATGTAATTTACTTACATGTGAATTTTTACTCATAAATCTGGAAGTGGTTGGCAAGGTAGATGGGGGCAAAACTGAGAATATGTCATCAATGTCACACACACACATGCTTCATGTTTGAATAAATTTTAAAAATATACGTTCGTATTGATTTTCAAACTATATACATTTAGGATGCATATCTTAAGAGTTTATTCTGCTAATAAATACTAAGTTACTTGGAAGTGGATTACTTTGGTTAGCTTTCAGAAGTTATCAAATTGTAGGATTTTTATCTTACAGCTTTGTAGCCCCTATTGAGGCATGTATGTACCGATCATGCATTAATGGAAGTTGATAGTTGGGTGAAGGAAGGAGATGAATTGACAGACAAACAGTTGCTCTTTGCATATATTGAGATTTATGTACAATACACTCACACTCATGATTCTATCTTCTTTAATGCCTACTTTACGATTTTGAAAGCTTATTACATATATTATGTGCAATTGTTTTTCTAGACTATTTAAAGATATACTAGAGTGCAAATTCTATAATTCAAAGTTAATTGTATTTGTTCTGTTTTGGTAGTTCTAACAGATAGACAGAGTTCTCAGCTAGCTGGGAAAGACTTAACAAGATGCACAAGTAAAATAATTATTTTCTTGTGACTCTCAAGATATCTATCTAGAGGGCAAGTCAGGTCTTCATATGCTGACTGGATATTCCTTGGCCTCTGTTCTTCTTGCTAGGTGGATTACTACTTCCTTAGATGTTTTCATGTTATTATTTCCTTGCTCCCCTTTACAGGCAATCCTTCTCATCTTCTGGTCACTTGCCTAAGATACAACATGCTAATGCTATCTTGGTTTGGTTTGCTCTTGCAGAAAATAAGTGAAATGTGCAGACCGACAACATGGACGGCTGGTCTTGGGACTCCCCGCGCCCTCAATCCCCCACTGACCCTCTCTCAAATTGATCTAGCAGACTAAGCTTTATTAATTACTGCTGCAAAACCATAATTTGGACACCAAAACCTGAATGATAAATAACATGTAGATATGCCATGTACTACAGATGTCAATCGTGGATGTGGAAAATACGTGGGGAGTAGAGAATCAATTAGAACTGTGGATGTATTTATTCCTTTGTATTATTAAAAACAACCTTTATATATAAGGACAATGACTTCCATCATGGCTTTAACAGGGACAGTCAAGTGTTCTGAATTCTAATCATAGAGAGTAATACACAATTGTAACAGTGTGAGAAAGAAATGTATTCTACTGAAAGTACCAAACTTTGTTTCTTCTATAATTTTTCGATTAGGTGTTGCCTATAAACCTACCATGCAATGTAATATATAATGCTATGTATATGCTTCAAGCATTTTTGTTATCGGTATTTAAATATTCTTACTTGCATGGTTTGAAAGTTCGGCTCGCTCTCACCCTTTGCGCCATCGGTGCAACGGGTCATCTAGTCTTGATAAGTGAAGATGTTGCATGATGTGTTTATGTGTTTAGATCATTGTCTAGTTGTCAAAGTTAACATCAAGGAATTTTTGACTTGAAAGACTACAACAACAAGGTTATGTGTTTCGAATTTGAAATGTGGGTATGAAAGGGTTGAGGGATTATGAGCCAGATGTACCATTAAAGGTGATGTCATGCTTAGATTGGGGAGGCGGAGAAGAAATTAACCTACTCCTGGCAGCTGGTTTCATCATGTAAGTTATTCACCCAAAATGATTTGCTAACCCCATCTTGATGTTGAAAAAAATGAAACTTGGCGCATGTGTATCAACTATAGCAATGGCCGTCAAAGAATATCGATGACCTCGCCTAAAGTTCTTGAGTATGGTGCAGAGATAAGGACGTAATTTTCTATCCAATAAAGATAGCTACAAGAAAAATGACTTTCAAGATAATGGTTAGTACACTCGAGGATAGCATTGTACGTTAGACCAAGCAATCAATTATAATGGTTTCTGTACGTTAAGAGGAACCTAACGGTCATCACGCGTGTACTCCACTTGTCTGTTCTTGGCCTGGCATTCCTCTCAAGTTGTGCAAGCCACTTTTTAAATTTAGAGTGGTTAAGACTTGCATCTCTCTCCACCAATGACTGAAAGGGTAAGCTTCACGTTGACAAAGTTTGTTAATTGGGAAGTGTGTACGAAGTTAAATTTATGCCATTCATAACGAATTAAGTGATCCAGTTTCTGGTCTTACCCCCAAAATATCAAACTGTCTATTCCCTCCATTCTTTTATACAAGGCCACAAACTCAAATTGCAGGTATCAAGGTAAAATTTTATTCAATGCTTTGTAAGTCAATTTTTTCTTTTCGTTAATCGGGAACATTAATACGCCCACATGCATGCAAGGAAGGAATGAGAAGGAATATTATAGTGTCATTATGACTACATGCATGCAAGTATTAAAGAAGTTGCTAATACGAGGAAACATCATTAATTTTGCCTTAATTACTGTTAGTGGCCTTGTATAGATGCAAAACGTATTTTTTATAGTATGGCCTTGTATAAGGGAATAGAGGGAGTATTACCTAAATCTTACGATTTAGCCACTCCCTCTATTCCCTTATACAAGGCCACACTATGAAAAATTGGCTTACAAAGAATTAATTATATTTTAACTTGGTAATAACTGTAATTTGAGTTTGTGGCCTTATATAAGGGAATGGAGGAAGTAGATAATACCAATGGCACATTTTCAGTTGGCATTCACTATGAACCAGCTACCGTATGAAAGAGAAGACATTTCGTAATGTGTAAGGTTGTGGCATGTGGTAGGCTACCTCGATCGGGGATTACTTGCAATTTTTTACTCCAGGTACTGTTGGATGAAAGAGAAGACTTTTTGTTAGTAGTAAGTCTTACGCAAGAGAAAGTTTTAGATGTTTGAACCAACGGCAACCAACTACCGGTGAATGTAACATTTTTGATTCAGAGAAACTGCATCAAAATTACTACTAATTGATGAATGCATATTTATCTGTAAGAAATATATATAATCATAACAGAATGCCTCTAGTAAATAGGTAGCAGGCCAGCACGAACTGACCCTAGCTAATGCCCACTTGCTGATAGATAGATAAATAAGGCATTGACTCCAGCACTTGGTGTTTTGCTGACTATCCAATCAACACTCCGACCTGGCACCTACACGCAAAGTGATATTGCCCAATGTCGATGCTCGAATAAAGACAATATAGACGATGACTGACTCGAATAAGAACAATAATGTCAATGCTCGATGACATTTGCATAGTAGTAACTGCTGCATAGAAGACCTTCATCCATATTACTAAGTGCTGCAATCCTTAGCATATCTGTCTAGCTCTTATCCACACTCCATTGAACACCATCATGGCAACGCCTCTCTCGCTGCTGCTGCTGCTGCTGCTCCTGCTCCTTGGTCTGGGTGCCACTGCTCAACAGCAGCAGCTGCCGCTGATCGCACGTCCGGGCTGCCGGGATAAGTGTGGCAACATCAGCATTCCCTACCCGTTCGGCATCGGGCCAGGCTGCTTCATCGCAATGCAATTCGAGGTTTTCTGCAACGACACCGGCGGTCGCCCTCGCGCCTTCCTTGTCGCCACCTATGGAACATACCAGAAGACTGCGGAGGCCACCTTATCACCCGGTGAGTACCCTCATGTGTTCGAGGGCTTTGCTGCCCCGGCGATTCTTCCTCCAACGTCCATCGAGCTCATGGACATATCAGTCGCCGCGAGTGAGGTACGGGCATACGGCGCGGTCTCATCCTACTGCGCCACATCCCCTACCGACCGCGTAGTCAAGCTCCAGCAGACATGTGTGTCGCCCTCCAAGACCTACTGGCCGCTCAACCTGTCGATGAAGCGTAATTCTCTTGCCGGGGTGGGCGTCGACGTCCAAGCGAGGCTGGCAACTCACTTGTACGTGGACATCCAATTAGATGGATTATGGACCTACACAACCTGCACTTCATCCGCATCTTCCGGTTCCGGCTTTTGGGCACCCACAAATGGGTCGTGCGCCGGCAATGGGTGCTGCCAGGTCCCGTTTGCAGGAAATCCAGATGATAACCCCGTCCCCATATTTGGAGTGACATTCCAGGCTGTGAACACTAGTTATTCGAATGTTACGTCTACACCAGCCCCCTGTTCGTACGGGATGGTGGTGGAGAATTCATTCTATAACTTCTCATCTCCGGACATGTACGGATTCGAGGTGTTATCCAAAAAGCTCCAAAGGCGCGTCCCCTTCGTCATCGATTTTGCCATCATGGCCTATGACAAGTACTATGGCGGAAACGGGTCATGTCCGGCACAAGGCCAACAGGCACTTCCAGGCTATGCGTGCGCCAGCAGCAATAGCTTTTGCACCAACGCAACAAAAAGTGCATATAGCTATCGCTGCAGCTGCATGGAGAATTACGAGGGCAATCCCTACGTCACTGATGGATGCCAAGGTAACAAATGCCATCCTTTTCTCACTTTATTAACATATACGGTTTTCTCAACTAATCCTATTCACTTGCAGCATATATATTTAACCTAACTAGTCTTATTCACCTTTTTCTCAGACATCGACGAATGCAAGAACCCTGATTTGTATCCCTGTCATGGGCACTGCAACAACAGGCATGGAGGCTACGACTGTCCATGCAAGCGCGGATGGAAGGGCGACGGCAAAGCAGGAACTTGCAAAGAAATATTCCCCTTACTTGCTAAGGTGATTGTTGGTAAGTATATATATATCATGTGATTATAAATTTATTATTGTGTACCACGCTCAGACGCATTCGTTATATTTTGTTATTAAAAGTTATTGCACCAGCGCATGAAAATATAGCAATTCTTCTCCAGTTTTAAAATAGAAATATAGTGAAGATGTCAGCAAAACTGTGTGAAGTATAATTTTTTTGGTAACTTTACATGGAAGTGGGGATATAATTGTTGTACCGCCCGGCTTTGTTGCCAATTTTGATGGTGAGGCCATCCTAGCATTGACTTGATTTAAACTTAGTACATATATACCGAGCTCCGTGGCACAGCAGCCAGGCATGACTTCGAGCCAGCCGTCCGATGATGAGGCATCGGCCTCGCGCTTAGGATCTGCAGATATCTTTCCATGTGGCTGAAATCCTTTTTTACCATCACATCCATAAATCTGCCCCGACTCATTCACAACAAAAATTTCTCTCTTGCGCGATTTCCTTTTTCTCCCTCTCATTACGATCGTTTTATTGGGCTTCCCTTGGAGGTTCTCTTTTTGTTATCATATGCCTCACCTGGGGAAAGAAACTTCAGTAAAACCCATCAAAAAAAGAGAGCAATATGCTAGTAGCCAAGTTGATTTCCCTAGCCTCTCTGTCCCTTTTGAGATCTAAGCCCAGCATACACAGGTCAACAAACAAAAGTATGTACTATATCCAATATAAAATCGATCCGACTGGGAGGTGGTGAGTGCGCCTATCACTATGCTTCCTTCGAACATTGTGGCATTCGTAACAAAAACTACCAAAATATCCAACATAATCACAATGCGCGTATCACCTTCAAAATTGTATAAACAGTTGTTGAGCTAGTGCACCATATAGAACCTAACTTTTTCAATGCATAAATAAACCTTTTAAAATTTTATTATCTATATCTGACGTAAGGTCATTGTCTCCGGCCTCACACTTTTTTTGGAGGTTTACTCCGTCAACAATCTTGTGGCTTATTTTTGCTGCTACTTGTTGTTTAACTTAGTACATACTCCTGTTAGATTATCAAAAATGTTACTTTCATTATTTATTATGTTAGTTTACTAAGTTAGTTACTGTAAAGTTCCTCATATGACATAAGTCTATTTCTGGCCGATTCAGGTGCAGGACTTTTTATTGGTTTGACGGCTCTGATATTCGTGGTTATTCTTTTGAAAGAGAGGAGGAAAATGAGGGATTTTTACCAGAAGAATGGTGGGCCCATATTAGAGAAGGCAAAACTGATAAAACTTTTCAGAAAGAAGGAGCTCAAGCAAATCTTAATGGATAGCAATATAATTGGGCAAGGTTTCTTTGGTGAAGTTTACAAGGGCCGTCTTGACAACGAACAGGTCGCAATAAAGAAGCCCAAAAATGTAGGTGTGCTAGAGCATGAACAATTTGCGAATGAAGTGATCATCCAATCTCAAGTGAGCCACAAGAACATTGTCAGGCTCACGGGTTGTTGTCTAGAAGTTGATACTCCGCTGCTAGTCTATGAGTTCATCCCCAAGGGAAGCCTCCACGACATTCTTCACAACAACAACAACAAGGTTGCTCTCAGCTTGGATTTACGATTAAGTATCGCTGCACAGTCAGCAGATGGTCTAGCTTATATGCACTCAAAAACCAATACCGAAATTCTTCATGGTGATGTCAAACCAGCCAATATCCTATTGGACGATAACTTTGTACCAAAGATTGCAGACTTTGGCTTATCAAGGTTGATCGTGAGAGATACAAAGCACACTGATTTTGTCATCGGTGACATCAACTATATGGATCCAGTATATCAAAAGGAAGGCCTGCTAACTGGAAAAAGTGATGTCTACAGTTTTGGACTTGTAATCTTGGAGCTTATTAGTCGGAGAAAGGCCGTTCATTCTGAAACCAATAACTTACTAAACAGTTTTCTTGAAGCTCATGAGAAAGAGAACAGGGCAATTGATTTGTTTGACAAAGAAATTGCAGTAGCAAAAGACTTGAAGGTTCTGAATTGTGTGACAGCGCTGGCCTTGGAATGCCTTCACCTTGAAGTGGATCGAAGACCAACAATGACAGAGGTAGCGGAGCGCCTCTTCTTAATGAGTCGATCACGTCAGGAGTAACTTGCATGTTACTTGCTGGAACAATATCCTTAAAACTGGAGCAGGGCAGGTCTTCAGTGGTTCCAAGAAAATTTGTACTGTGTTGTAACTCATTGTGTTTCCATATTTCATAAGTCACAAATGTTTTGTATTATTTACAAAATTTTGTATTTTGTTATTGGTACAATAATCCATTTCGTTTCAAAGAATAATTTTATGACCACCTTGTTTCATTTTGGTTGGTCTGGGAGAATTGTCAACTTCTTTACCTTACCATGGCCGGCCATGTCATTGTCATGGTTCGTTGGTGCTGTTGCCTGATTGATGCTTTTTTCTTTTTGAGGGAAATAGGGCTTTACTGCAATTTTTCTTTTTAGAAAAGGAGGATGACCCCGCCTTTGCATCTGGAAGATGTATACAACCACTTTATTAATTATTCATAAAAACCATACAAAGTAATACATCAATATGTTTGAAGCCGCCATCTTGATAATATTTATCGCTACTCCTAACCATTGATAATGGGGTGCTGAAAGTGGGAGCCAAATACCCAGACCTCTCACCTAGCCTAACATCTAAAGCCGGAGGCCCCGACCAAGCCACATAGCAGCTCTGAGGCACAAACCAGTCCGACGCACTCTCATAGGTCGTCGCCGCCGTCTTCCATCAATCCATCTTCATAACAAGTACTGATGCATCGACCTTGTTCGACCTGCCATCGACGCCCCCACGGCGCCACACATCATCTCCTCCCTACGCACATTCATCATCACGCATCCGTCGCCGAGACTTTACCGCGCCTCGCCGCCGAGACTCCAGGACATCGATGCATTACAGGGAACGTCGCTCCACCACAGATGTCGTCCACTAGTCCCTCGAGCATGTGCACACCTCCAAGAATGATGCCCTCAAGAGGGGTACGACACCTGAGTGTTGCCTTCGTCCGATCGACTAATCTAGGGTTTCCCCCAGAGGTAGCAAATAGGGATCTAGAGCTTCTCCACGACGATGCCTTCAAGAAGGGGACGATGCCGAGAAACGCCGCCATCGCCGACCTTGGCAACGTGCCAAGAGTAGGGTTTTTACCCAGATCTGCTCGAGGACCCCGCATTCAGCATCGTGTGCACGGGACCGCCACCGATCATAGTCGCCGCGCATGGAAGAGGTTGCACCGGCCGGATCATATCAGACCGGAGACAAAGCCCACCGTGCCACCGCCGCAGTTCCAAGGTTAGATCTGATCTTACACTCCGCCGCCGTGGGTACGAAGCCTGCGTACAACGGCCTACCTCCACCACGTTGTCCCTAGGGCTGGGCATATAACCCGAAAACCGATGTCCCGAACCGAATTAACCGGCACCGAAGCCGAATACACCGAAACCGAGTATTTCGGTGGTAAGTTCGGTTTGCATACGTTGAAAACCGAACTAAGTTCGGTGCATTCGGGTTTATCCCTCGGGTACCCGAGCGGACCGAAAACCGAGTAAACAGATGTCTGACCTGCGCGCCTGTTAGTACTCTCATGTGAACATGGATTCTATTTTCTATCCCCTATCTGACAAGTGCATGAGCCCCACAGCCGCATCGGCAAGACACGAACACAACCCACTGAACCGCTGCTGCCGCTATAAATTTTGTGTAAAAAAGAGAAGTACTCCAGTACTACCTCTGCTTAATTTTTTGTGCATGCAGTACTTTATCTAGTTAGCCGCCGGCCGCCAGCGCTAATTGTACAGACTAATAAAGTTTCGCTCGGCATAATAAGACGGAGTAGCCAAAGAGACTAGCCTTTAGTAGTAGCTAGCTAGTAGGCATGAGCTACAGGTACAGTACTGTATATTCAGAATAAAGTAGCGACTGCTGCTAGTACATGTAAAACGTAGCGATTGCAGTACATCTCGGTGCTGTTCGGTGGAACCGACGATCGAACCGAAATTTTGGTACACAGAATCTTCGGGTAGCTAATCTTTTATTGACCGATCGGTCAGTGTTCTGACAAAACCGAAATCTTAAATATACCGAAGAACCGGCCCGAACGGTTCGGGGGAACCGAACGCCCAGCCCTAGTTGTCCCGATGAGGACGCCGCCGCTAGTCCCCGCGCCTCCGGTCCCCGCTTTACTGCAATATAGCCTTCATCAAAGTATGGCATCTAGCATACAAATATTGCAATATAGTCTTCATCAAAGTATTGCAATATAGCCTTCATCAAAGAACATGACCCACATTTATGGCATCGACGGCAACCACCGCAAGCTGGAGCGCAGTACAAGCTTGCTGATGCCTAGGAGAAGAGCGAGTCCGATAGGTACATCAAGCTGTGGATAAAGGCCCTCAGGACAATCGAGGCCGACGGCTTCGTCAACGACTTCCAGTATGAAGCACTGCACTGCAATATTCAGATCGATGTCTCCAAGGCACGCAAGGTACTCAGCCATTTCACCAACCACAGCCTAGCCTACTCCTCTTCCGCCTGACCTTGCCATATGCAGGAGGCAGAGCAACGTCTTCGAGAATATCAACAAGCTTGTTGAAGAGGCTAACAAGTTTTGCCTGGTGGAAATCAGTGCAGAGGCGCCGCATGTTCTTTATCAGGATTGGGAACACACGCAGGACTGGATAGGCCTGCTAAGATATTCAGTAGAGATGAAGCCAAGAAGGTGGTGGTAAATTTGGTGCTCGCCCAGCAAGATCACGAGAATGTGCAGGTGCTGTCCCTGTTTGGGATGGGAGGTCTGGGCAAGAAAACTCTTACCAAGTTGGTGTACAACAACCATCGGGTCCAGCAACATTTCCAGCTGAACATGTGGCACTATGTGTCGTAAAACTTTGCAACTACTGATGCTCCTAAGTCTGTTAGATGGCTTCATGAGCTCTAAACAGTAAGTGCGGGAATGGCAGGATATAGAAAATAGCAACATTGGGGATAATGACAGAGGCAAAAATGAGGTCCTAAGCGTACTGAAGTTGAGCTACAGACACGACATGGGTGTAACTACACCCGGTAGTAGGATGCAAGTTGGCAATTTCCTTCTTCGATGACATCCTCATCTTCAGCAAAACATATTCTGACCACCTCCAACACCTTGCTCAAGTGCTGCAACTGCTCCGAGCCGATTACTGGCAAGTCAAACAATCTAAGTGCTCGTTCGCGCAACAGAAGGTAGCCTACCTCACTACTAGGAAAAGGGCTATAGATGATACAACCACTAATGGCGCACCTGACATGTGGTGCGCCATTACTATATACTAATGGCGCACCATGTGTCGGTGCGCCATTAGTGTCCAAATACTAATGGCGCACCAGACATTCGGTGCGCCATTAGTAACAACTTTTTCTTTAATTTTTTCAAACATACTAATGACGCACTGTGGCAAAGTGCGCCATTACTAGTCACCACCAACTCAGTGCGCCAGTATAATTTTTTTTTGGAAAACTACTAATGGCGCACCACTCACTAATGCGCCATTAGTAACACTGGTTACTAATGGCGCATTAGTGGATGGTGCGCCATTAGTAAAGTGGGACCAGCTAGATATTTTGGACAGCCACACCTACACACTCACTTTTCCCACTTCATTCTCTCCACCTTCTCCTCCAAGCTTGTGTCAGCTGCCTCCTCCTCCTCACCTCATTTGCACCATAGATTCATCAAAATTAAGTGGTTAAATTACCTTTTTTTTTATAGGTAAGTAAGGGGGGAAAGCTATCTTTATGTTGTAGATCATTTTTTCTCCCTCGAGCTCCAACAACCGTGCACATGCACTTTTTATGGCCTAGCTAGATCTATGTATGTTTGTGGTGTTGCATATGTTTGTGATGTTGCATATATGTTTGTGTTTGCAGGTACCGGTATTTGAAATGCGATAGTTGCCAATATTTTGCTGAAATGTTGATTCATTTCTGTTTTGGCGAGAATTTTGGCACTATGCATTCTTTTTGGTTCTATTTTTAGGGAAAGTCATGCCAAAATTTTTCTTCGTTCTAAAATATCGTTTTGCGCTACCCCGCAGGCGACCCGCACGATGACCGAAGGCATCGTGAATAGGTTTTTGAGCTCCGCGAAGGCCGAGATGCTTCAAAAGAACGAGACGGAGATAAGATGTCCGTGTCGAAGATGCAAGCTGAAGAGCCTTATTGCGGACCCGGATTCCGGGCAGGTGCGGGACCACCTGCTCTTGCGTGGTTTCATGGATGGCTATCGGTGGCAAGGTGATGAAGATGACTATGAAGTCGTCCATGGCCGGGCAAGAAATGCGAAAGGGCAGCAAGACAACCACCGCGGCGAGGGCGGGCGAGAAGACGAAGAATCTCCAGGACATGATCACGACGGTGATGCTGTACACAGTCATCATGTAGAAGATGCCGGACATGATGATGAGGAAGATCAAGACGAAGGGCATGATCATGATCTAGATGAAGATGCCGGAGCAGACGACGATGGAGGCTGGGTGCAGGACCCTCATATTCAAGAGCTGCTTCTCAAGCAGACGGATAACGCAAGAGCTGCCGCCCGAGAGAAAGCCAAGCTGTATCAACTGGAGATAGACGCGGTTACTCCATTGTATGAAGGATGCAGGCCCGAGGATACCCGCCTGAAAGTAACGCTCATGGCTCTGGAGATGAAGGTAAAACACAAAATGACCGACGCATGCTTCGACGAGAACATGTCATTCTGGCACGAACATCTTCCCAAGGGGAACAAGTGCCCGACCAGTTTCGAGGAGGCGAAGAAAATCGTGTGTCCTCTGGATTTACCGCACGTGAAATACCATGTGTGCATGAACAATTGCATCATTTATCGGGACGAGCACGCGGAGTCTACCATATGTCCGGTGTGCGGCGTCACTCGATACAAGAAGCGAAAGAAAGCTCCTCGAAAAATGGTGTGGTACTTTCCGATCACTCCTCGTCTGCAGCGGTATTTCGCGGACCCTAAGGTAGCAAAGCTCCTGCGTTGGCACGCGGATAGGGAGGAGAAGAAGCGAGAAGATGACGGAAATGATCCGGAGATAAATAAAAAAGACAAGATGCTGAGTCACCCTAAGGATGCGAGCCAGTGGCAAGCGTTGAACTTTGAAGACCTAGAATTTGGGAACGATCCAAGGAACATCGTGCCGGGCGCGAGCACCGATGGAGTCAATCCGTTTGGCAGCCAGAGAAGCACACATAGCATCTGGCCTGTGTTTGTGTGGATGTACAACCTTCCCCCCCGGTTGTGCATGAAGATGAAGTACATTCACATGAGTATGCTAATTGAAGGGCCGAAACAACCAGGGAACGACATCAATCTGTATCTGGGACTGCTGAAAAAGGAGCTAGACACGCTGTGGAAAACGCCAGCCAATACGTGGGACGCCGCGAAGAAAGAATATTTCCCTATGAGAGCCGCACTGCTCACGATGGTGCACGACTGTCTCGGTTACGGATATGTCGCGGGGCAGGTGGTCCACGGATTTTCTGGATGCGTCAGGTGCATGGATGACACAACGTATCACCAGCTAGATATTGATCCCGGGTCTTCGAAAAGTCTTCGAAAACCGTGTTCATGGTACATCGAAGGTGGCTTCGCGAAGATGACCCGTGGAGGACACACAAGGATCTGTTCGATGGTGAAACCGAACCCCGAAGACGCCCGCGTACAAGGAGCGGCGAGGAAATAGACGAGCTGTTGAAAAATTGGAAAGATTGCCCACTGCCGGGAAAGAAGCAACAGGCGCCAGAGCCGGGAAAGAAGCGAAAGGCGCCAGAGCCGCTGCTGAAGGTATGGAAAACGAGGTCTGTTTTCTGGGACATGCCGTACTGGAAGATCTACCGTGTGCCTCACAGCCTTGATATCATGCATATCACAAAGAACGTGTGCGAGAGTCTGCTTGGTACCCTGCTCAACATGCCGGAGAGGACCAAAGATGGGCCGAAAGCAAGGGCAGACTTGAAATCAATGGGCATCAGGCAGGAGCTTCACGCTAATGATGATGCTGATGATGAGGCGAAGCAAGACACGGAAAGTCGTCGCAAAGGCAAAAAGGCCAAGAAGACCGGAAATGTCTACCCTCCCGCGTGCTTCACTCCAAGTCAGGAGGAGATCGAGCAGTTTTTCACCTGCCTCGTAGGAGTAAAACTTCCTTACGATTACGCGGGGAAGTGCTAGGTGGCTTCTCACCCCTCGTTGGTTACCCCAAGTGGAAGGTTTGAGATGCAGTGTAGCAGAAGTTTTCCCTTGGCAATACCAAGGATCGTTTTCCGTGAGACTCCCAGTTTCAACAAGAAGGTGTCAACTGCTAACGGCGCCGGATATTAGCAATCAACGTGGACCTGCACACAGATACAAATAACTTTGCTCCCAACGAGTACAGAGAGGTTGTCAATCCCTCCGGCCTTGTAGTTTACAAAGGATCAAACGCAAGTGATAATAGTGATAGATATAATTGCAATAGTAAATAAAATGCGGAAAAGTAAATAGTGGATGTGATCAATGATGGTAATATGGAACGGAGTCTCATGATGTTCACTAGTGATGTCTCTCTCCCAAAAGACGGTAAAACATATATGTGAGGTAAACGAATTACAGATGGGCAATTGACAGGACCATGTGCGCAAACCAATGCTGACTAGATTGCAAGAAAGGTTGAGGTTCAAAGCATGGGCGGTACGCTGAGGTAAGTAGACCGAAATCCATCTGCATCTACTACTAATCATCCACCTTGAGATATCTATCCAGAACATCTCGCCGGTATTAAGTTGCGAGTCCCACCCATAGTGTAAACTCGAAGCAACAGACAACTGCATTAAAAGAACTTTGCGTAAAGTAAACAATCCTTGCACCCGCGGGCACAAGCACCGTAGTTTTCCCCCTTGTGGCAACAGCACATCCACTAGACTCATGTTTCTATCACTCAAGCTAGTCATCGAGGGGCATGAACCCACAATCAAGCATAACGTTCCCTCTTGGAGTCACTACCCACTACTTGGCCAAAGCAATAAATAACAACGGAGAACATGCAAGAATTACTTACGAACATAAATATAAAAGAGGTGAATCAAATATATTACTCAAACACAATCTGAACATAATCTCATAATCCATCGGATCCCAGCAAACTCATCATAGCAACAGCATAAGGATTACATATGTGCCTCGATCATGTAGGGCAGCTCATGAGGACTAATTAGTGAAGCACAAGAACGGGAGGAGAACATCACATAGCTACTGGTCATGGACCCATGGTCCAAGGGAGACTACTCACAACTCATCCGGGAGGCATCCATGGTGGTGGAGAAGCTCCCGGTGGTGATCCTCCCCTCCGGCAGGGTGCCAGGAAGAGTTCTCCTGGTGCTCCCGATCTTGGAAGCGGCGGCGGCGGCGGAACAGAGATGAGATCGCTTAAAAGAGTTCCCGTCTCGAGGGTTTCGGGAGACGCTTTAAATATATGCCAAAGGGGGGCATCAGCGGAGCCTCGGGGGGCCCAGGCGCCCCCCTGCACGGCCCAGGGGGGGGGGGGGCGCCGCCAGGGCGC
>LR738709.1:2827080-2877395 GCA_902687465.1 Secale cereale | reverse complement strand
AGGGCGCCTAGAGCCCTGGTGCCCCCCCCCCCCGGCTGTATTTCGGGCGCACGGTAGCTTATGGAACGCTGATTTTTTATATAATTTTTCTGGATTTTTCCTGGCAGTTCTCGTAATGTGAAGACCTGAAATACAAAAACAGCCAAAAACAGAAACTGGCACTGGGGTGCACTGAGTTAATAGGTTAGTCCAAATATGATCAAAAGTGTATGGAAGTGTATAAATAACATAGCAATATCACCCAAAAGAGGCATGGAGCAAGCAGAAATTATAGATACGTTTTGGACGTATCAACATCCCCAAGCTTAATTCCTGCTCGTCCTCGAGTAGGTAAATGATAACAAGAATAATTTCTGTGGTGACATGCTATTAACCATATAGGACTTTTTCATAGTCATATGACAAAAGCTTACTGAGACAATGAATCTATAGTAATTAAGTTGCCTCATGAGAAAATCACAAAGAACTGAAAGTTTTAGAATATGATACTGAAACATCAAATAGATTTGTAATGAACATGATGTGCAAATATGATAAAGTGATATCTCGCTTGCCCCCTTTAGTGAAGCAAAACATAAATGCAGGGGCACCTCCAAGGTTTAAGTGATGACTAGATACAATGATTTCAAAATAAACGGTATCACAATCATGCAAAAGACAATGCTACTTTGGGACAATGCACATTACACTCAGAATGACAATCATGCTCTCAGTAGTTGGTGCTTTTAAAAGAAGGTGGAGACTCTCGAACCGTGGCTTTTGTTGGCAAGGTTGAAAACCCATAGTCGGAAACAAAGACAAAACATGTACCAGAGCTCTTGGTTTTAAAACAGAGGTAATAAATTTTTTTTTAGATCATGCATGTTTCGTCAACGAATGCTAGCAGATAACTCAATCACTTCTTGAGATGGACAAGTTTCGAGGAACGGCTCCCGAATGAGGACGATGACATCCTCTTAATCTCCTTTGTTTATCACTGCCAAAGTTTTCTGATTTCTAATGAACAAAGCGTGAAGGAGGGTTGGTTTGTTATATTATATTTTTGAGCCGAGCGCACTCAATGCCAGTTCCTTCTCGTATTATGGGTTTGCACATTATACATGCAATCCCGGGGTGAAGCTTGTCCAATCTAAAAAAGATCATGAATTAACTACTACTTCCTCATGAACTTACAACAGAGGCACAAAATAGGAATGCTTTTTCTTTGAATAATTTCGAGATGGCACATGCAAGTCTCCGTTAGGAATGACAGGTAAATACCATGTAGGAAGGTATGGTGGACTCATATGGCATAACTGGATTAAAAGGATGTGGATGCACAAGCAGTCAGTCCGCTTAGTACAGGTGGAGGTTAGCAAAAGACTGGCAGCGACCAACTAAGAGAGCAATGACGGTCATAATCATGCAGAGCGACAAAGCAACATTGAATCAGGCATGGAAGTTATATCGCTACTCAGAAACAAAAGATCATCAAGGCTTGACAGACTTTCTTTACAGTCTTAAATATGCGTGAGCATACGCCAAGTCAATCAAAATAAATTCTTTGAAGGAAGATATTACTAAACCATACCACATCATAGGCAAACAAATCATGTTGGTAATCCAATAACACATTGGGAATCCCCCAGCTATTTGAGACTAACCATAAGAAAACCTGAACTACTAAGCGCCATCGTGCACGTATCATCTTTATCATAGACATATCAACCAATGCAACGGAAGCAAACTCTCTTAATAAGATAAGCATGATAACTAAAGAGAGTTCAAGCAACCAACTAAACGAAAGCTCTTTAAAAAGATAAGCATGAAAACTGAGAGCTGAACATGATAGTAGCTATTAAAAGACAAAGAACACACACAGCATAGATAGGCATGAAAATTCTATGTTATGTTCTAGGTAGAAGTGGAGCGTGTTTCTCTCCCACATAAAGAAAGCTGAGTTCCGACTCGTTATGAAAAGCTAAAGAAAATTAAAAGCAAGAAGCTCCAAGCATAGCACGTAACACATGAAGTTATTAAAATATAGTGGAACGAAAGACAAACTGATAATGTTGATGGAGAAGGGGATGCACGGGGGCATCCCCAAGCTTAGACGCTTGAGTCTCCTTGAATATTTCTTGGGGGTGCACGAGGGCATCCCCAAGCTTGGGCGCTTGGCACTCCTGAATCTTTTTATCATCTTCCCTCGCACACTTGAAAACTCCCTTCATACATAACTCATCATAATCTGATTAGCGAGGTTAGTACCCATAATAAAATAATTGTTCCTTGCTGGAAATAAGGATATTCTTGAAGGTCTACTGTTTCTCAAGATTGCCAAAAGATTTTTGCAAAGAAAAAGCAAGCTCTAGGTTTGCAAAATGAAGGAAAGGCAAAACAGGACAGAATCTATTAAAAACAGAACAACAGGTAGTAAATGATTTGTTCGGGGCACTTCTGCAACTCTAATCAAAATACTCAGAACAGACGCACGAAAGACAATTATATAGAGCACGCTGTCGAAACAATTCAGACCAAAAAGATGACCTGGTGATTTTATACGAATTTTTCTATCCAAGGACAGAATCTGTTTCCTGGACAGCACGTCACAACTTTTGAACTTTCTAGCAATCAGAGGCTATACTTGGCACAAAATTGAAAAGCAAATATACAATGATGATGCTACAGTAGTAAACAACATCAAGACCCAACAAAAACGAAATAAATTTATTCATTGGGCTGCCTCCCAAAAGCGCTTTCTTTTATGCCTTTAAGCTAGGCTTAAGACTTTAATGATGCTCTCGTAGGAATAAGAGTTGAAGAACAAAAGAGAGCATCAAGAAGAAAATACCAAACACATTTAAGCCTAACATGCTTCCTATGCATAGGAATATTGCAAGAAAATAAATTATTGAAGCATAAAGCAACTAGCATAGGAAGGCAAAACAAGCATAACTTCAAAACCTTCAACATAAAGAGAGGGAAATTAATATTATTGAAATATCTATAAGCATATGTTCCCTTCTCATAATAATTTTCAGTGGGATCACGAATAAACTCAACAATATAAGCATCACATAAAGCATTGTTACCATGATCCACATGCAAAGAGGTACTCTTACTCTCCACATAAGCATGAAGAGGATAAAACTTAGTATAAAAGAGAGACATAAGCTCTTGCCAATCAAGCAAGTGTGAGTTATCGAGAAGCTTATACCAATCTGAAGCTTTATCTATAAGTGATACGGCGAACAATGTCCTCATGACAAACTCCCTTGATACACCTGCAAGCTTAAATAATGAACATAATTGTGACATATATAGCAAGTGTTCACCGGGATGTCTGTCTGCTGCATAACGATTAGCCAAAACATAATCGATAATACCAGCTGGTATTTTATAGGGCACAATTTCAGTAGGGGGAGGAGCAACCACCACAGGTGTGGGGCGTCTTCCCACAAGCAACGATCCAATAGCAAGGTTGTCCATAAGCATAACTAGTGAAAAGACATAAAGAAAACTGAAAGGTAAACTAACAAGACTAAAAAGCAAAGATAAAAGATAGCGTGCAACTCCCCTATCCTGAAGAGTGGAGTCCCCGGCAACAGCGCCAGAAATTGCTTTGCTAGGTGGCTTCTCACCCCTCGTTGGTTACCCCAAGTGGAAGGTTTGAGATGCAGTGTAGCAGAAGTTTTCCCTTGGCAATACCAAGGATCGTTTTCCCTGAGACTCCCTGTTTCAACAAGAAGGTGTCAAATGCTAACGGCGCCAGATATTAGCAATCAACGTGGACCTGCACACAGATACAAATAACTTTGCTCCCAACGAGTACAGAGAGGTTGTCAATCCCTCCGGCCTTGTAGTTTACAAAGGATCAAACGCAAGTGATAATAGTGATAGATATAATTGCAATAGTAAATAAAATGCGGAAAAGTAAATAGCGGTTGTGATCAATGATGGTAATATGGACCGGAGTCTCATGATGTTCACTAGTGATGTCTCTCTCCCAAAAGACGATAAAACAGCTATGTGAGGTAAACGAATTACAGCTGGGCAATTGACAGGACCATGTGCGCAAACCAATGCTGACTACATTGCAAGAAAGGTTGAGGTTCAAAGCATGGGCGGTACGCCAAGGTAAGTAGACCGAAATCCATCTGCATCTACTACTAATCATCCACCTTGAGATATATATCCAGAACATCTCGCCGGTATTAAGTTGCGAGTCCCACCCATAGTGTAAACTCGAAGCAACAGACAACTGCATTAAAAGAACTTTGCGTAAAGTAAACAATCCTTGCACCCGCGGGCACAAGCACCGTTGTTTTCCCCCTTGTGGCAACAGCACATCCCCTAGACTCATGTTTCTGTCACTCAAGCTAGTCATCGAGGGGCATGAAACCACAATCAAGCGTAACGTTCCCTCTTGGAGTCACTACCTACTACTTGGCCAAAGCAATGAATAACAACGGAGAACATGCAAGAATTACTTACGAACATAAATATAAAAGAGGTGAATCAAATATATTACTCAAACACAATCTGAACATAATCTCATAATCCATCGGATCCCAGCAAACTCATCATAGCAACAGCATAAGGATTACATATGTGCCTCGATCATGTAGGGCAGCTCACGAGGACTAATTAGCGTAGCAGAAGAACGGGAGGAGAACATCACATAGCTACTGGTCATGGACCCATGGTCCAAGGGAGACTACTCACAACTCATCCGGGAGGCGTCCATGGTGGTGGAGAAGCTCCCGGTGGTGATCCTCCCCTCCGGTAGGGTGCCGGGAAGTGTTCTCCTGGTGCTCCCGATCTTGGAAGCGGCGGCGGTGGCGAAACAGAGATGAGATCGCGAAAAAGAGTTCCCGTCTCGAGGGTTTCGGGAGACGCTTTAAATATAT
This sequence comes from Secale cereale, assembly GCA_902687465.1. Lineage (NCBI taxonomy): Eukaryota > Viridiplantae > Streptophyta > Magnoliopsida > Poales > Poaceae > Secale > Secale cereale. The sequence continues at coordinate 2,872,506 of LR738709.1, read as the reverse complement.
GCCAAAGGGGGGGCATCAGCGGAGCCTCGGGGGGCCCAGGCGCCCCCCGGCGCGGCCCAGGGGGGGGCGCCGCCAGGGCGCCTGGAGCCCTGGTGCCCCCCCCGGGCTGTATTTCGGGCGCACGGTAGCTTCTGGAATGCTGATTTTTTATATAATTTTTCTGGATTTTTCCTGGCAGTTCTCGTAATGTGAAAACCTGAAATACAAAAACAGCCGAAAACAGAAACTGGCACTGGGGTGCACTGAGTTAATAGGTTAGTCCAAATATGATCAAAAGTGTATGGAAGTGTATAAATAACATAGCAATATCACCCAAAAGAGGCATGGAGCAAGCAGAAATTATAGATACGTTTTGGACGTATCAACATCCCCAAGCTTAATCCCTGCTCGTCCTCGAGTAGGTAAATGATAACAAGAATAATTTCTGTGGTGACATGCTATTAACCATATAGGACTTTTTCATAGTCATATGACAAAAGCTTACTGAGACAATGAATCTATAGTAATTAAGTTGCCTCATGAGAAAATCACAAAGAACTGAAAGTTTTACAATATGATACTGAAACATCAAATAGATTTGTAATGAACATGATGTGCAAATATGATAAAGTGATATCTCGCTTTCCCCCTTTAGTGAAGCAAAACATAAATGCAGGGGCACCTCCAAGGTTTAAGTGATGACTAGATACAATGATTTCAAAATAAACGATATCACAATCATGCAAAAGACAATGCTACTTTGGGACAATGCACATTACACTCAGAATGACAATCATGCTCTCATAGTTGGTGCTTCTAAAAGAAGGTGGAGACTCTCGAACCGTGGCTTTTGTTGGCAAGGTTGAAAACCCGTACTCGGAAACAAAGACAAAACATGTACCAGAGCTCTTCGTTTTAAAACAGAGGTAATAATTTTTTATTTTTTAGATCATGCATGTTTCGTCAACGAATGCTAGCAGATAACTCAATCACTTCTTGAGATGGACAAGTTTCGAGGAACGGTTCCCGAATGAGGAAGATCACATCCTCTTAATCTCCTTTGTTTATCACTGCCAAAGTTTTCTGATTTCTCATGAACAAAGCGTGAAGGAGGGTTGGTTTGTTATATTATCTTTTTGAGCCGGGCGCACTCAATGCCAGTTCCTTCTCGTATTATGGGTTTGCACATTATACATGCAATCCCGGGGTGAAGCTTGTCCAATCTAAAAAAGATCATGAATTAACTACTACTTCCTCATGAACTTACAACAGAGGCACAATATAGGAATGCTTTTTCTTTGAATAATTTCGAGATGGCACATGCAAGTCTCCGTTAGGAATGACAGGTAAATACCATGTAGGAAGGTATGGTGGACTCATATGGCATAACTGGATTAAAAGGATGTGGATGCACAAGCAGTCAGTCCGCTTAGTACAGGTGGAGGTTAGCAAAAGACTGGGAGCGACCAACTAAGAGAGCAATTACGGTCATAATCATGCAGAGCGACAAAGCAACATAGAATCAGGCATGGAAGTTATATCGCTACTCAGAAACAAAAGATCATCAAGGCTTGACAGACTTTCTTTACAGTCTTAAATATGCGTGAGCATACGCCAAGTCAATCAAAATAAATTCTTTGAAGGAAGATATTACTAAACCATACCACATCATAGGCAAACAAATCATGTTGGTACTCCAATAACACATTGGGAATCCCCCAGCTATTTGAGACTAACCATAAGAAAACCTGAACTACTAAGCGCCATCGTGCACGTATCATCTTTATCATAGACATATCAACCAATGCAACGGAAGCAAACTATCTTAATAAGATAAGCATGATAACTAAAGAGAGTTCAAGCAACCATCTAAACGAAAGCTCTTTAAAAAGATAAGCATGAAAACTGAGAGCTGAACATGATAGTAGCTATTAAAAGACAAAGAACACACACAGCATAGATAGGCATGAAAATTCTATGTTATGTTCTAGGTAGAAGTGGAGCGTGTTTCTCTCCCACATAAAGAAAGCTGAGTTCCGACTCGTTATGAAAAGCTAAAGAAAATTAAAAGCAAGACGCTCCAAGCATAGCACATAACACATGAAGTGATTAAAATATAGTGGAACGAAAGACGAACTGATAATGTTGATGGAGAAGGGGATGCACGGGGGCATCCCCAAGCTTAGACCCTTGAGTCTCCTTGAATATTTCTTGGGGGTGCACGGGGGCATCCCCAAGCTTGAGCGCTTGACACTCCTGAATCTTTTTATCATCTTCCCTCGCACACTTGAAAACTCCCTTCATACATAACTCATCATAATCTGATTAGCGAGGTTAGTACCCATAATAAAATAATTGTTCCTTGCTGGAAATAAGGATATTCTTGAAGGTCTACTGTTTCTCAAGATTGCCAAAAGATTTTTGCAAAGAAAAAGCAAGCTCTAGGTTTGCAAAATGAAGGAAAGGCAAAACAGGACAGAATCTGTGAAAAACAGAACAGCAGGTAGTAAATGATTTTTTCGGGGCACTTCTGCAACTTTAATAAAAAAACTCAGAACAGACGCACGAAAGACAATTATATAGAGCACGCTGTCGAAAAAATTCAGACCAAAAAGATGACCTGGTGATTTTATACGAATTTTTCTTTCCAAGGACAGAATCTGTTTCCTGGACAGCACGTCACAACTTTTGAACTTTCTAGCAATCAGAGGCTATACTTGGCACAAAATTGAAAAGCAAATATACAATGATGATGCTAAGGCAAAACAAGCATAACTTCAAAACCTTCAACATAAAGAGAGGGAACTTAATATTATTGAAATATCTATAAGAATATGTTCCCTTCTCATAATAATTTTCAGTGGGATCACGAATAAACTCAACAATATAAGCATCACATAAAGCATTGTTACCATGATCCACATGCAAAAAGGTACTCTTACTCTCCACATAAGCATGAAGAGGATAAAACTTAGTATAAAAGAGAGACATAAGCTCTCGCCAATCAAGCAAGTGTGAGTTATCGAGAAGCTTATACCAATCTGAAGCTTTATCTATAAGTGATACGGCAAACAATGTCCTCATGACAAACTCCCTTGATACACCTGCAAGCTTAAGTAATGAACACAATTGTGACAGATATAGCAAGTGTTCACCGGGATGTCTGTCTCCTGCATAACGATTAGCCAAAACATAATCGATAATACCAGCTGGTATTTTGTAGGGCACAATTTCAGTAGGGGGAGGAGCAACCACCACAGGTGTGGGGCGTCTTCCCACAAGCAACGATCCAATAGCAAGGTTGTCCATAAGCATAACTAGTGAAAAGACATAAAGAAAACTGAAAGGTAAACTAACAAGACTAAAAAGCAAAGATAAAAGATAGCGTGCAACTCCCCTATCCTGAAGAGTGGAGACCCCGGCAATAGCGCCAGAAATTGCTTTGCTAGGTGGCTTCTCACCCCTCGTTGGTTACCCCAAGTGGAAGGTTTGAGATGCAGTGTAGCAGAAGTTTTCCCTTGGCAATACCAAGGATCGTTTTCCCTGAGACTCCCAGTTTCAACAAGAAGGTGTCAACTGCTAACGGCGCCGGATATTAGCAATCAAAGTGGACCTGCACACAGATACAAATAACTTTGCTCCCAACGAGTACAGAGAGGTTGTCAATCCCTCCGGCCTTGTAGTTTACAAAGGATCAAACGCAAGTGATAATAGTGATAGATATAATTGCAATAGTAAATAAAATGCGGAAAAGTAAATAGCGGATGTGATCAATGATGGTAATATGGACCGAAGTCTCATGATGTTCACTAGTGATGTCTCTCTCCCAAAAGACGATAAAACAGCTATGTGAGGTAAACGAATTACAACTGGGCAATTGACAGGACCATGTGCGCAAACCAATGCTGACTACATTGCAAGAAAGGTTGAGGTTCAAAGCATGGGCGGTACGCCGAGGTATGTAGACCGAAATCCATCTGCATCTACTACTAATCATCCACCTTGAGATATCTATCCAGAACATCTCGCCGGTATTAAGTTGCGAGTCCCACCCATAATGTAAACTCGAAGCAACAGACAACTGCATTAAAAGAACTTTGCGTAAAGTAAACAATCCTTGCACCCGCGGGCACAAGCACCGTTGTTTTCCCCCTTGTGGCAACAACACATCCCCTAGACTCATGTTTCTGTCACTCAAGCTAGTCATCGAGGGGCATGAACCCACAATCAAGCATAACGTTCCCTCTTGGAGTCACTACCTACTACTTGGCCAAAGCAATAAATAACAACTGAGAACATGCAAGAATTACTTACGAACATAAATATAAAAGAGGTGAATCAAATATATTACTCAAACACAATCTGAACATAATCTCATAATCCATCGGATCCCAGCAAACTCAACATAGAAACAGCATAAGGATTACATATGTGCCTCGATCATGTAGGGCAGCTCACGAGGACTAGTTAGTGAAGCACAAGAACGGGAGGAGAACATCACATAGCTACTGGTCATGGACCCATGGTCCAAGGGAGACTACTCACAACTCATCCGGGAGGCGTCCATGGTGGTGGAGAAGCTCCCGGTGGTGATCCTCCCCTCCGGCAGGGTGCCGGGAAGAGTTCTCCTGGTGCTCCCGATCTTGGAAGCAGCGGCGGCGGCGGAACAGAGATGAGATCGCGAAAAAGAGTTCCCGTCTCAAGGGTTTCGGGAGACGCTTTAAATATATGCCAAAGGGCGGCATCAACGGAGCCTCGGGGGGCCCAGGCGCCCCTCGGCGCGGCCCAGGGGGGGGGGGCGCCGCCAGGGCGCCTGGAGCCCTGGTGCCCCCCCCCCGGCTGTATTTCGGGCGCACGGTAGCTTCTGGAATGCTGATTTTTTATATAATTTTTCTGGATTTTTCCTGGCAGTTCTCGTAATGTGAAAACCTGAAATACAAAAACAGCCGAAAACAGAAACTGGCACTGGGGTGCACTGAGTTAATAGGTTAGTCCAAATATGATCAAAAGTGTATGGAAGTGTATAAATAACATAGCAATATCACCCAAAAGAGGCATGGAGCAAGCAGAAATTATAGATACGTTTTGGACGTATCAACATCCCCAAGCTTAATTCCTGCTCGTCCTCGAGTAGGTAAATGATAACAAGAATAATTTCTGTGGTGACATGCTATTAACCATATAGGACTTTTTCATAGTCATATGACAAAAGCTTACTGAGACAATGAATCTATAGTAATTAAGTTGCCTCATGAGAAAATCACAAAGAACTGAAAGTTTTACAATATGATACTGAAACATCAAATAGATTTGTAATGAACATTATGTGCAAATATGATAAAGTGATATCTCGCTTGCCCCCTTTAGTGAAGCAAAACATAAATGCAGGGGCACCTCCAAGGTTTAAGTGATGACTAGATACAATGATTTCAAAATAAACAATATCACAATCATGCAAAAGACAATGCTACTTTGGGACAATGCACATTATACTTAGAATGACAATCATGCTCTCAGTAGTTGGTGCTTGTAAAAGAAGGTGGAGACTCTCGAACCGTGGCTTTTGTTGGCAAGGTTGAAAACCCGTAGTCGGAAACAAAGACAAAACATGTACCAGAGCTCTTCGTTTTAAAACAGAGGTAATAATTTTTTATTTTTTAGATCATGCATGTTTCGTCAACGAATGCTAGCAGATAACTCAATCACTTCTTGAGATGGACAAGTTTCGAGGAACGGCTCCCGAATGAGGACGATCACATCCTCTTAATCTCCTTTGTTTATCACTACCAAAGTTTTCTGATTTCTCATGAACAAAGCGTGAAGGAGGGTTGGTTTGTTATATTATCTTTTTGAGCCGGGCGCACTCAATGCCAGTTCCTTCTCGTATTATGGGTTTGCACATTATACATGCAATCCCGGGGTGAAGCTTGTCCAATCTAAAAAAGATCATGAATTAACTACTACTTCCTCATGAACTTACAACAGAGGCACAATATAGGAATGCTTTTTCTTTGAATAATTTCGAGATGGCACATGCAAGTCTCCGTTAGGAATGGCAGGTAAATACCATGTAGGAAGGTATGGTGGACTCATATGGCATAACTGGATTAAAAGGATGTGGATGCACAAGCAGTCAGTCCGCTTAGTACAGGTGGAGGTTAGCAAAAGACTAGGAGCGACCAACTAAGAGAGAAATGACGGTCATAATCATGCAGAGCGACAAAGCAACATTGAATCAGGCATGGAAGTTATATCGCTACTCAGAAAAAAAAGATCATCAAGGCTTGACAGACTTTCTTTACAGTCTTAAATATGCGTGAGCATACGCCAAGTCAATCAAAATAAATTCTTTGAAGGAAGATATTACTAAACCATACCACATCATAGGCAAACAAATCATGTTGGTACTCCAATAACACATTGGGAATCCCCCAGCTATTTGAGACTAACCATAAGAAAACCTGAACTACTAAGCGCCATCGTGCACGTAGCATCTTTATCATAGACATATCAACCAATGCAACGGAAGCAAACTCTCTTAATAAGATAAGCATGATAACTAAAGAGAGTTCAAGCAACCAACTAAATGAAAGCTCTTTAAAAAGATAAGCATGAAAACTGAGAGCTGAACATGATTGTAGCTATTAAAAGACAAAGAACACACACAGCATAGATAGGCATGAAAATTCTATGTTATGTTCTAGGTAGAAGTGGAGCGTGTTTCTCTCCCACATAAAGAAAGCTGAGTTCCGACTCGTTATGAAAAGCTAAAGAAAATTAAAAGCAAGACGCTCCAAGCATAGCACGTAACACATGAAGTGATTAAAATATAGTGGAACGAAAGACGAACTGATAATGTTGATGGAGAAGGGGATGCACGGGGGAATCCCCAAGCTTAGACGCTTGAGTCTCCTTGAATATTTCTTGGGGGTGCACGAGGGCATCCCCAAGCTTGGGCGCTTGACACTCCTGAATCTTTTTATCATCTTCCCTCGCACACTTGAAAACTCCCTTCATACATAACTCATCATAATCTGATTAGCGAGGTTAGTACCCATAATAAAATAATTGTTCCTTGCTGGAAATAAGGATATTCTTGAAGGTCTACTGTTTCTCAAGATTGCCAAAAGATTTTTGCAAAGAAAAAGAAAGCTCTAGGTTTGCAAAATGAAGGAAAGACAAAACAGGACAGAATCTGTGAAAAACAGAACAGCAGGTAGTAAATGATTTGTTCGGGGCACTTCTGCAACTCTAATCAAAAAACTCAGAACAGATGCACGAAAAACAATTATATAGAGCACGCTGTCGAAACAATTCAGACCAAAAAGATGATCTGGTGATTTTATACGAATTTTTCTATCCAAGGACAGAATCTGTTTCCTGGACAGCACGTCACAACTTTTGAACTTTCTAGCAATCAGAGGCTATACTTGGCACAAAATTGAAAAGCAAATATACAATGATGATGCTACAGTAGTAAACAACATCAAGACACAACAAAAACGAAATAAATTTATTCATTGGGCTGCCTCCCAAAAGCGCTTTCTTTTATGCCTTTAAGCTAGGCTTAAGACTTTAATGATGCTCTCGTAGGAATAAGAGTTGAAGAACAAAAGAGAGCATCAAGAAGCAAATACCAAACACATTTAAGCCTAACATGCTTCCTATGCATAGGAATATTGCAAGAAATAAATTATTGAAGCATAAAGCAACTAGCATAGGAAGGCAAAACAAGCATAACTTCAAAACCTTCAACATAAAGAGAGGGAACTTATTATTATTGAAATATCTATAAGCATATGTTCCCTTCTCATAATAATTTTCAGTGGGATCACGAATAAACTCAACAATATAAGCATCACATAAAGCATTGTTACCATGATCCACATGCAAAAAGGTACTCTTACTCTCCACATAAGCATGAAGAGGATAAAAACTTAGTATAAAAGAGAGACATAATCTCTTGCCAATCAAGCAAGTGCGAGTTATCGAGAAGCTTATACCAATCTGAAGCTCTATCTATAAGTGATACGGCGAACAATGTCCTCATGACAAACTCCCTTGATACACCTGCAAGCTTAAATAATGAACATAATTGTGAAAGATATAGCAAGTGTTCACCGGGATGTCTGTCTCCTGCATAACGATTAGCCAAAACATAATCGATAATACCAGTTGGTATTTTATAGGGCACAATTTCAGTAGGGGGAGGAGCAACCACCACAGGTGTGGGGCGTCTTCCCACAAGCAACGATCCAATAGCAAGGTTGTCCATAAGCATAACTAGTGAAAAGACATAAAGAAAACTGAAAGGTAAACTAACAAGACTAAAAAGCAAAGATAAAAGATAGCGTGCAACTCCCCTATCCTGAAGAGTGGAGTCCCCGGCAACAGCGCCAGAAATTGCTTTGCTAGGTGGCTTCTCACCCCTCGTTGGTTACCCCAAGTGGAAGGTTTGAGATGCAGTGTAGCAGAAGTTTTCCCTTGGCAATACCAAGGATCCTTTTCCCTGAGACTCCCAGTTTCAACAAGAAGGTGTCAACTGCTAACGGCGCCGGATATTAGCAATCAAAGTGGACCTGCACACAGATACAAATAACTTTGCTCCCAACGAGTACAGAGAGGTTGTCAATCCCTCCGGCCTTGTAGTTTACTGTGGCGACCCCGGCCCGACCGTGCACTAATCATACACGCAATGCACACGATCAAGCCTAAGGACTCACGTGAAGGAATCACAGCACAACTCTAAAACATAAATAAATACATACAAGTCATATATTACAAGCCAGGGGCCTCGAGGGCTCGAATACATAACATGATGTCTCACACATAGTCAGCGGAAGCATTAGATGTCTGGGTACAGACATAGAACACAAGTTCAGATAGGCCTCATACGAGGCGGGGCAAAAGAAAAGCTACGATCGAAAAGGCGCAGGCCTCCTGCCTGGGACCTCCGATCCTACTCCTGGTCGTCGTCCGCCGGCTCCTCGTAGAAGTACTCGCCGGCCGGGTAGTAGTAGTAGCCAGCCTCGGGCTGGTAGTAGTAGTCGTCAACAGGGGCTGCGGGCACCATGACTCCGTCGTCTGGTTTATCATGCGGGTAGGACAAAAGGGGAAGCAAAGCAACCGTGAGTACTCATCCAAAGTACTCAGCAAGACTTACATCAGATCTATGCTAGCAATGCATTATTTTCAAAGGAGGCTTTATGTGGGTGGACTAGACTGCAGAAAGCCAGAGTAGAGAGGGGGAAAAGCCTAGTCCTGACGAAGACTAGCATCTTCAGCGTCTTGCAGCAATTAGAAGGGAAACAAAATAGTTCATCATAATAATGTATAGTGTTTGCAGCAACATCAAACTCATATCTCAAGTCACCAGTTCTAGTTGTACCGAAGTGGATACAACTCCGAGTGTCCGTTACCGTAGGACAGGCTATCGATAGATTGTTTCTTCCCTGCAGGGGTGCACCAAGTTACCCACCACGCTCGCTTAACTCCGGCCGGACACACCATCAGGTCGTGCCCGCCCTCGGCCAAACAATACGACGCAACCCGACCGGATACCGCCAGAGAGGATCGAGCACGTCGGACTAATCCTATGCCCCCGGGGGTCATGGCCGTCGCCCCGGACACTCCGCACGTTGCGAGGCCGTTCGGTAGCAGACCTAGCAACCCCTTATACAAGCGCAGTTGCATCCTAAGTCCAATCCGAACGGTCCGCTCAATCGCTGACGTCGTGACGACTCCGGCTGATGTATACGACGCAGAGCACCCACTCACACCCACGTGGTGGTTAGTGCTATCGGACCCGGAGGCCCCTCGGATCAAATATCCAAATCGCTTAGTGTATTGGGAGCGCGCGGTAACGAGCAGAGCCTACGATACTGTTGGCCCCGTCGTCCCGTCTCGAGGACTTGTGACAAGGACTGGAATGACCGGCCACGCCTCGTAGTTATCTCGCGGGTACCCTCACTGGTCACCCGACTCCACAGCTCACGCCTCAAAGGCACTCGCGGGTACCCCTCTGGGTCAACCCGCCTCCATCCAACATGTGCAGTAGTAACTTCAAAGTGTCATCAGACGCACGATACCTCTGGCCGCACGCCTTTGTTCCTGGCGACGTCCGGCCTCGGGGATCGATACGTCTTTAAACACTGTATGGTGAAACAGGGCATCCGTGTGGTTTTCATGCCGATGAGGAATCCAAGGAATCACCCTCGTTGGACTCCTAAACGACAAGTCCCGTTAAGGTGGTACCGGAGGAATCACCCTCGGCGGTAATCACCATAGCGGATGCACGACGAAAGCTAAGTCGGAAGTGGGAAGAGGAATCACCCTCGGTAACCCACAACGAGCTAGCTATACTACAGGGACAACATCGAAAGTGAGTTCGGAGGTATCACCCTCGTCACCCGATGTTAACTCTGCGGAGTCGAGCATATTAGGGGGGGGTTGTGCGGTGATGTGAAGAAGGTCAGGGGAAGGGGCTCGATCGCTTGATCGAGGCAAGGGTACTATGCGAGGCAACTACGAGAGTGTGGGACCTTAGCAGTGCTACCCAACCTATACTAAGCAGTTTATGAATAAAAACAGGTATCAACAATTTAGCAAAGACAGGCTATGCAATAGTAATAGGAGCAGTAGCAGTAGCAGCAGTTCTAATGCAAGAATAAGAGAGAATAGACATAGGTGATATCGGAAATGCTCAAGGGGGGGGTTGCTTGCCTGGTTGCTCGGTGGCAAAAGCAAGATCGTCGGAGGGGGAACCAATCACCGGGACGGCGTCGGTCTCGGGATCTGCGTCAGCGTCGGGCTCTACCGAGAGAGAAGAGGGGGAAGAAACAGATAAATACACAAGCATATGCAACACAGAGCGTGCTAAGCTAACGTGCAGTGCAGGGTTGCCTAAAAACATGTCTAGGTCATATTAGTTATTTTTAAGAATTTGTTTGGATTTATTTTATTAAAGTTGAGCACTATTCATTTATCGAAAACAGGCCGAAAGTTCCATGTTCATCTAGCTAGGGGCATCTGACGGGAATACGGAGGGCGTATCTAGATTCGTATCGAAATTCTGAGCAACTTTCATATATAAATTATTTTCATCGGAGTTACGGATTAAAAGATATGATTTTCTAAAGTTTAAATGATTTTCTGGAATTATTTTAATTATCAAAAATGAATTGTGACGTCAGCATGATGTCATCACTGCGTCAGCAGTCAACAGCCGCACTGGTCAGGTCAAACCTGACCAGTGGGTCCCACCTGTCATAGACAGGGATCCTAACAGGGTTTAAATTAACTAAACAAAGATTAATTAGCTGCTGGGCCCCACATGTCAGTGACTCATTAGCATTACTAATTAAGTTTATTTTTTAAAAAACGATTAATTTATTTAAACATGCGGTGGGGCCCGCGTGTCAGTGGCACAGGGCTGCCCAGTCAGCCAGTTGACCAGTCAACGTGGTCAACTGGGCCCGTGGGGGCCACTGGCAGCGACCCTGGGGGTGGCCCCAGGTCAACCACGTCGGCCGGCCGGCGTTTAAACGCCGGCGAGCACGAAAACGCGGCGGCGCTCATCGGGACCTCGTCGGAAAACCGCTACGGTGGCTCGTTCGGGCCGTGGCTGGGCGCGTTCGAACGGGGAGAGAGTGCCGCATCTGGTGGTGGTCGCCGTTGGGCCGGAGGTGGCCGGAAACGGCGCCGGCGACGAGCTATGGCGGCGGTGGTTACGGGTGCTCGTCGGAAACGGCGAAGCCGTGGGTGTTAGCTCGATCTAGGGGCGTGGGGGTGATCTACGCTACGTGGTGAGGCTGCTGGACAAACGCCCATGACCATTTGGTCACCGGAACCTCGCCGGCGACGAGGTCCGCGGCGATGCGTGCGGGCTCGAGCGACGCGACTGCTACGGACTAGCCGGAGCGAGGAAAGAGAGTGGGGAGGGACGGTACAACCTGTGACGACCCCGGCTCGATCGTGCACTAATCATACACGCAAATGCACACGATCAAGCCTAAGGACTCACGTGAAGGAATCACAACACAACTCTAAAACATAAATAAAACGTACAAGTTATATATTACAAGCCAGGGGCCTCGAGGGCTCGAATACATAACAAGTGTCACACACATAGTCAGCGGAAGCGTTAGGTATCTAGGTACAGATACAACACAGTAGAAGATAGGCCTGTTACACAGGCGGGGCAAAAGAAAAGCTACGATCGAAAAGGCGCAGGCCTCCTGCCTGGGACCTCCGATCCTACTCCTGGTCGTCGTCCTCCGGCTCCTCGTAGAAGTACTCGCCGGCCGGGTAGTAGTAGTAGCCAGCCTCGGGCTGGTAGTAGTAGTCGTCAACGGGGGCTGCGGGCACCATGGCTCCGTCGTCTGGTTTATCATGCGGGTAGGACAAAAGAGGAAGCAAAGCAACCGTGAGTACTCATCCAAAGTACTCAGCAAGACTTACATCAGATCTATACTAGCAATGCATTATTTTCAAAGGAGGCTTTATGTGGGTGGACTAGACTGCAGAAAGCCAGAGTAGAGAGGAGAAAAGCCTAGTCCTGACGAAGACTAGCATCTTCAGGGTCTTGCAGCAATTAGAGGGGAACAGAATAGTTCATCATAATAATGTATAGTGTTTGTAGCAATATCAACCTCATATCTCAAGTCACCAGTTCTAGTTGTACCGAAGTGGATACAACTCCGAGTGTCCGTTACCGTAGGACAGGCTATCGATAGATTGTTTCTTCCCTGCAGGGGTGCACCAAGTTACCCACCACGCTCGCTTAACTCCGGCCGGACACACCATCAGGTCGTGCCCGCCCTCGGCTAAACAATACGACGCAACCCGACCGGATACCGCCAGAGAGGATCGAGCACGCCGGACTAATCCTATGCCCCCGGGGGTCATGGCCGTCGCCCCGGACACTCCGCACGTTGCGAGGCCGTTCGGTAGCAGACCTAGCAACCCCTTATACAAGCGCAGTTGCATCCTAAGTCCAATCCGAACGGTCCGCTCAATCGCTGACGTCGTGACGACTCCGGCTGATGTATACGACGCAGAGCACCCACTCACACCCACGTGGTGGTTAGTGCTATCGGACCCGGAGGCCCCTCGGATCAAATATCCAAATCGCTTAGTGTATTGGGAGCGCGCGGTAACGAGCAGAGCCTACGATACTGTTGGCCCCGTCGTCCCGTCTCGAGGACTTGTGACCAGGACTGGGAAAGACCGGCCACGCCTCGTAGTTATCTCGCGGGTACCCTTACTGGTCACCCGACTCCACAGCTCACGCCTCAAAGGCACTCGCGGGTACCCCTCTGGGTCAACCCGCCTCCATCCAACATGGGTAGTAGTAACTTCAAAGTGTCATCAGACGCACGATACCTCTGGCCGCACGCCTTTGTTCCTGGCGACGTCCGGCCTCGGGGATCGATACGTCTTTAAACACGGTATGGTGAAACAGGGCATCCGTGTGGTTTTCTATGCCGATGAGGAATCCGAGGAATCACCCTCGTTGGACTCCTAAACGACAAGTCCCGTTAAGGTGATACCGGAGGAATCACCCTCGGCGGTATTCACCATAGCGGATGCACGACAAAGCTAAGTCGGAAGTGGGAAGAGGAATCACCCTCGGTAACCCACAACGAGCTAGCTATACTACAGGGACAACATCGGAAGTGAGTTCGGAGGTATCACCCTCGTCACCCGATGTTAACTCTGCGGAGTCGAGCATTTTAGGGGGTGTGCGGTGATGTGAAGAAGGTCAGGGGAAGGGGCTCGATCGCTTGATCGAGGCAAGGGTACTATGCGAGGCAACTACGAGAGTGTGGGGCCATAGCAGTGCTACCCAACCTATACTAAGCAGTTTATGAATAAAGACAGGTATCAACAGTTTAGCAAAAACAGGCTATGCAACAGTAATAGGAGCAGTAGCAGCAGCAGTAATCTAATGCAAGAATAAGAGAGAATAGACATAGGCGATATCGGAAATGCTCAAGGGGGGGTTGCTTGCCTGGTTGCTCGGTGGCAAAAGCAAGGTCGTCGGAGGGGGAACCAATCACCGGGACGGCGTCGGTCTCGGGATCTGCGTCAGCGTCGGGCTCTACCGAGAGAGAAGAGGGGGAAGAAACAGATAAATACACAAGCATATGCAACACAGAGCGTGCTAAGCTAACGTGCAGTGCAGGGTTGCCTAAAAATATGTCTAGGTCATATTGGTTATTTTTAGGATTTAACTGGAATTATTTACCGGTGTATGTGCACTATTCATCTACCGGAAACAGGCTAAAAGTTGCGGGTTCACCTCCGTAGAGGGTCCCGATACGGAAACGGATAGCACGGTTAGATTTGTCTCGTCGTTCTGAGCAACTTTCATATAGAAAGTTTTTCGATCCGAGCTACGGTTTAAAAGTTATGAATTTTCGAAGTTTAAATGATTTTCTGGAATTATTTTAAATAACAGAATGATTTACTGCGTCAGCATTGCATCAGCATGATGTCAGCAGCCAGCAGTCTCGCTGACCAGTCAACCCTGATGTGCGGGACCCACCTGTCATAGACATTGGGCTAACTAGCTAGTTAACAGAGTAGTTAGGCTAGGTGGGGCCCTATGTCAGTGTCTAATTAGAGTTTTAGTTAACTAATTTAATTATCTATTATATTATCTATTTAATTAAATCGTTTAAACGGCGAGACCCACATGTCAGCGACATGGGGCTGCCCGGTCAGCGTTTGATTGGGTCAACTGGGCCCACGGGGCCCAGCCGTCAGCGGCTCAGTGGACGCCACATCGGCGCCAGGTCAGCGCCAGACGGGAACGCGCCGGAGTTAGCTCCGGTGGCCTCCCGCGGCGGCGAGCTCGCCGGAGTTCGTCAGAAAACCGCTGTGGTGACTCAAATCGGGCGCGGCTAGGCTCGTTTGGCTGCGGACGGAGCCGCGCATCCATCTACGGTGGTCGCAAGGGCTGAAGTGGTCGGAACTGGCCGGACCAGGCACGACCGGCGGCGGTGGCGTTCGGTCGATGACGAACTAGCAACAGCAGAGCTCAACGGCTCGAACCAAAGATGGAGGGGTGATCTACGCGCGCACGCAAGCTCGAGGGACACCGTAGCGCTGGTGTTCGGTCACCGAAACCTAGCCGGCGACGAGCTCGGCGGAGCTGGGTTCGGCCTTGGTGAAAACGACGGCTACGGGCACGGGATCGAGGCAGCGAGGAGGGGGAGAGGTGTGGTCCTTACAGTGTAGGCTCACGAAGGCCTCTCGGAGGTTTAGGAGCAGCAGGAGCTCGCCGGAGACGATGGAGATCGACGGCGGCCGAAGCAAAGGGGACGGCGCGTTGCCAGCGTTGCGGGGCTCCCCGTCTCCAGATGCGGCCACCGGACGACGTATTCGACCTCGGCGCTCCGCCCAGACAGGGCGACGCCTCGCGGAAACGCGGGAGAGCGTGGGTGCGTCGGACGAACGCCGGCGGCTCCGCCCTGTCTTCGGCGCCAGAGAGG
Source organism: Secale cereale (assembly GCA_902687465.1). Classification (NCBI taxonomy): domain Eukaryota; kingdom Viridiplantae; phylum Streptophyta; class Magnoliopsida; order Poales; family Poaceae; genus Secale; species Secale cereale. The sequence goes on along the minus strand of LR738709.1, from coordinate 2,857,030 downwards.
AGAGGAGGGGCAGGCGAGCTCGGGAGAGAGGGGGAAATGGAGTAGGAGGCCAGAGGGGAGTGGTTGGCGTTGCCCTTATCCCTTCCCGTGCGCTGTGGCGGCAGGTGGCGGCGAGAGCGGCGGCGAGCGCGCGGCGACCACAGCGCTGGCGACACGAAGGGGGAGCAGGTAGGGAGAGAAGATGGGCTGGGCCGGCTGGGCCTCGCCCAGGCGCCAGGTAGGCTTCTCTCCTTTCTCTGTTTCTTTTTATTTAATCTCCAGAGAAGAAAGGAATTGTTTAGGCGCCTATAGGACTTTTGTAAAATATGAAAGATGGTCCAAAAAGTAGTTTGCAATATTCCTCATCACCAAAAATTGGTTTGGGAATTTTGGAAATCTTTCGTAATTTTCAAAATTGAAATAGCATTAAATGTGCTGTTATAGCACTTTTTTAAATGCTCTAGCCCACTTTTGGAGTTGATGACGATGTTGTTTTCCTTAACAACATTGCTTTGGAATATTTGCTAAATGATGAACATTTTTGCTGCAACTTTTATGCAACTTCATTTTGCACTTTGGTTTTTTGAATTTGAATTTTCAGGGGAGTTTTGAACTTGTAAGCTTAACCACTGTGATTATATTAGACATGAGATGATGACATGGCATCATTAGCATAGTGTCACAGTGACAAGTTACAGAGGGGGTGTTACAAATTCTCCTCCTCTAAAAGAAATTCTCGTCCCGAGAATTTAGGAGGTAGAAGCAAAGAGGTCGGGGTATTCCGCCCGAAGATTTTCCTCACGTTCCCAAGTGGCTTCATCTTCAGTGTGATTCGACCACTGCACTTTCAGGAACTTGGTTGTCTTCTGGCGGGTCCGACGTTCAGTTTGATCGAGGATGCGGATCGGATGCTCCTTATAAGAAAGATCATCTTGAAGCTCGAGCATCTCGTGATCCACCGCACGATGCGGGGATTCCTTGAAGGATCGGCGAAGTTGCGACACATGGAACACATCGTGGATATGAGAGAATTGCGGTGGCAATTGCAGTTTATAAGCCACAAATCCACGTCTAGCAACCACGGGAAAGGGGCCAATGTAGCGTGGAGCTAACTTGCCCTTGATACCGAAACGGTGCGTGCCCTTCATAGGGGTGACACGAAGATAAACTTGATCACCTGGTTGATAAGTCAGACCCCATCGCTTGCGATCATAATTGCTCTTCTGGCGGTCTTGAGCCGCCTTGAGATTTTCACGCACGATACGGACTTGCTCTTCGGCGTGTTGAATAATGTCCGGACCAATAACTTGTCGTTCCCCAGTTTCTGACCAGTTCAGAGGGGTTCGACACTTACGTCCGTACAGAACTTCAAAAGGAGCCATCTTCAAGCTTGCTTGATAGCTGTTGTTATACGAGAATTCGGCATATGGAAGAGATTCCTCCCATTTCTTACCGAAGGATATAACACAAGCTCGGAGCATATCTTCAAGCACTTGATTGACTCGTTCAACTTGACCTTGGGACTGGGGGTGATAAGCTGAACTCCAGTGGATATGAGTTCCCAAAGCTTCTTGAAAACTTTCCCAGAACTTGGAAGTGAACAGGGTGCCACGGTCCGAACTGATCTCCTTCGGAATTCCGTGGAGGGATACAATTCGGGAGATATATAGCTCTGCTAACTGGCTAGCAGTAATAGTCTCCTTGACTGGCAGAAAGTGTGTAACCTTTGAGAGTTGGTCGATGACGACAAGAATGGCATCGTTACCCTTCTGGGACTTAGGAAAACCAGTAATGAAATCCATCTGCACCTTATCCCATTTCCACAGCGGAATAGGAAGAGGTTGCAGAAGTCCAGCAGGCTTCTGATATTCTGCCTTCACGCGACGACAGACATCGCATTCAGCAACATATCGAGCAATATCCCGCTTCATATTAGGCCACCAGTACCTTTGGCGGAGATCACGATACATCTTAGTACTACCAGGATGAATAGACAGCGGTGTATCGTGTGCCTCCTTCATGACCTTGTCAGTCATTAGGTCGAAACGCGTTACCACAATGCGGCCTCGGAAATACAAGGTTCCATCTTCGGATATTGAGAAATCCCTGTATTTCGGAAGATGCAGTTCCTGTTTTATAACATCAACGAAAGCATCTTTGGTTTGCGCCACCTTGACAGCCTTCTCAAGATCCGGCTGTATCACAAGGTCATTGAGCGAACCATGTGGAACGATATGCAGATTCAGCTTGCGCAATTCCTCATAAAGACGAGGTTGAGCTCGCTTAACCTTGAGGTTGGTGCTGTATGACTTGCGACTCAAGGCATCGGCCATCACATTAGCCTTGCCAGGGGTATAAGAAATACCGCAGTCGTATTCAGAAATAGTTTCCAACCATCGCTGTTGGCGAAGATTAAGATCCGGCTGAGTGAATAAATACTTCAAACTTTGATGATCAGTATAAATCTCACACCGGTTACCGAGAAGGTAATGTCGCCATAGCTTCAATGCAAAGATCACTGCAGCAAGTTCAAGATCATGCACTGGATAATTCTCTTCATGCGGGCGCAATTGACGCGATGCATAAGCAACTACTCTTCGTTCTTGCATTAGGACACAGCCTAAGCCTTGACGAGAGGCGTCACAATATATCACGAAGTCCTTGCGAGAGTCTGGAGGAGCAAGCACTGGTGCAGAAACGAGCTTGTCCTTAAGAGCTTGAAAGCTTTCCTGGCATTTATCTGTCCACTCAAAATTAACGCCTTTGTGAAGCAGATTAGTCAGGGGCTTGGCAATCTTGGAAAAGTTCTCGACGAAACGACGACAATAGCTTGCAAGGCCGAGAAAACTTCTCACTTGCTTGACATTCTTCGGAGGAGTCCAGTCAAGAATAGCCTGAACCCGTTCCGGATTAACGGCAATGCCATCCTTGGAAATCACATGTCCAAGGTAGGTTACTTCAGAAAGCCAGAACTCGCATTTGGAAAACTTAGCATAAAGCTGATGCTCTCGCAGCTTCTCCAGAACAAGGCGAAGATGTTCGGCGTGTTCTTCCTTGTTCTTTGAGAATACCAGAATATCATCCAGATATACCACGACGAACTTGTCGAGGTAATCCATGAATATATAATTCATCAGGCGGGAGAAGGTAGCTGGAGCATTAGTCAGTCCAAAAGACATGACAGTGTACTCATAAGAGCCATAGCGAGTAACAAATGCAGTCTTTGGAATATCCTCTTCGCGAACACGGATCTGGTGATAACCCAACCTCAAGTCGAGTTTAGAAAACACCGATGATCCAGCCAGTTGATCATATAAATCATTGATCCGAGGAAGCGGATATTTATTCTGGATGGTTGCCTGGTTGATAGGTCGGTAATCTTGTACCAGCCTATTCGTACCATCTTTCTTCTTCACGAAAAGAGACGGTGCTCCCCAGGCAGAGGAACTAGGACGGATGAAGCCCTTCTTGAGTGACTTGTCGATTTCCTCCTTAAGCTCTAGGAGCACATGCGGTGGCATCTTGTAAGGACGCTTCGCAATAGGAGTAGTACCCGGCTTCAGGTCAATAACAAATTCGACGGCTCGGGCAGGGGGTATTCCTGGAAGTTCTTCTGGGAAGACATCCGGGAATTCACATACAACTGGTATGCTTTCGAGCCCTTCAAGTGGTGAAGCATTCAATGCATTTAAGGCATAGATTTGAGCTTCGGCATTATGGGATACACGAGCGCGGCAATTCACGAGTTGATTCGAGGGGTGCCAAAGACGTACAGTCTTGGTGGCACAATCGATTTGGGCCTCGTGAGCCTCCAACCAATCCATTCCTAGGATAAGGTCGATGCCGCAGGATTTCAAGACAATGGGGTGTGCCTGAAACTTCATTTCTTCTATTTCCACTACCACTTCCGGACAGAATAATGTGGAGTTGCACCGACCCGCGGAGGTTTGTACGGATACCATTTGATATAGTTTATCTTGTTTAAAGCCATGTTTAAATGAAAATGGTTCGGATATGAAAGAATCAGATGCACCAGTATCAAACAAGACATTAGCAAATACTGAGTTGACAAGAAGTGTACCCATCACGGTGGCTGGCTGCTCTGGGTCTGCACTCAGATTGACGTTGTGAAGCTGACCACCACGAGTATTCGAAGGCCTGACATTATTGTTGCGCTGCGGAGGAACTCCACGTCCATTGCCACGGCCAGCAGATGGAAGAGCCAGCTGACCCTGAGCCTGCGGACAGTCTCTGGCTCGGTGACCCGGACGGCCACACTTGAAGCAGAGTCCACTCTCTGGACGAATCGCAGGTGCTCGAGGTGCTGGAACTGCAGGCCTGTACTGCATTGGCGGTGGAGGAGGCAGACGAGGTGCAGCATAAGAAGGCCTGTACACTGGAGCGTTTGGACGATACATGCTCTGAGGAATCCATATACGGCGCTTCTGAGAAGACGAGCCCGAAGATGAGCCCGACTCGCGAGAGCGCTTAAGAGCATCCTTGTGTAGCTTGAGTCCAGTCTCAACCTGAATGGCCTTGTTCACTAAAGTGGCGAAGTCTGGAAAGTCCAGCGCCACTAGAGCAAGCAGAATATCATGATGAAGTCCACGCCTGAACTTCTCTTGGCGTCTTGCGTCAGTAGCGATATCCTCCTCAGCATAGCGGGACAGTTCCAGGAACTCCCGCTGATAAGCATCAACTGACTTGTTGCCCTGAATCAGGTTACGGAACTCCGTACGCTTGTGGTCGATAACCCCTTCCGGGATATACCGAGCACGGAAGGCAGTCTTGAAGTCTGCCCAGGTGATGACAGTTCCAGTAGGCACTGTGTTCCGGTGCGTGTCCCACCACTGGGCCGCCGGACCCTTCAGGAAATATGTCGCAAACTTGACATAGTTGTCAGGGGACACGGCGGCAGAATCCAGCTCAAAGAAGATATCACGCAGCCAATCATCGGCATCCAAGGGGTTGGCGGCACTGCGAAATACCGTTGGATTGAGCCGCAGAAATTCTTGCAGAGTGATAGCGGCTGGCTGATGCTGAGCATTGGCGTTGGCCTGGGGCATCTGGTTGAGCATACCCTGCAGCACCTGACGCTGCATGTCAAGGGTCTGCATTACGGCAGCCATATATTCTGGCGGCGGAGGCGGAGGCGGAGGTGGAGGTGGATCTTCGTTACCAGCCATCCTGATAATTACAACAGGGGCGGTTTAGCGACAAGGATACACGTTGCATGACGCATAGGATTTGTAACACCCCCTTGTAATGATCACTGTGATCAACTGCTAATAATGCCAAGTCATTATCATTTACAATGCAAATCACAGTGGTTAAACAAGTCAATTCAATTTGCCCCTAAAAATTCAAATCCAAATCCAAGTGCAAAATGAAGTTGTTCCAAAATTTATGGAAAAAATGTCCAAGTTGTTGCAAATATTTCAAAACAAATGTTGTTAGTAAAAACAACATCACCATCAACTCAAATAATGGGCTAGGGCATTTAAACAGTGTTATAACAGCACTATTAAATGCTTTTTCATTTTTGTAAAATTCAAAAATGATCCATAATAGTCCAAAGCAATTTTTGTGGTGAGGAATATTGCAACCTCATTTTTGGGCCAACTCACAATTTTTGCAAACACCATTTGATGGCCCTACCTTTTCCTTTTCTTTTTGCTGTTGAAATAAAAGCAAACAGAAAATTTAAACAAAGGAAAAGGCCAGGAGGGCCACTTACCTGCTGCTGGGCCGCACAGGCCCAGCCCATCACCACCTGCTCCCCGTCCTTCTCCCCTCCGTGTCGCCCCCGCCGTGGCCGAACGGCGCCGGCCGCCCGCAGCTCGCCACCGCGACGAGGGCAGGTGGGAGGCGATAAGATCGGCCCGAGCCGTCTCCCCTGACCCTCCTCCTCCATTTCCCCCTCTCCTCCTCGCTCTGCCGAGCTCCTTCCTCCCTCCAGATCCGTCGCAGAGCGCCACCGCCGCCGTGCGTCGCCGTTTGCCGCGGCCACCGTGGTTCTCCCGCTCCGCCTCGATGTCGTAGACGCGCGCCGCCGACAGCCTCGTCGACTGGAGCCAGCAGCCGGAGCTGGGAGGCATCACAGCACCGGGGTTTCTCCATCGTCACCTCCGGTCGCCGCCGTTCGTCTTCGTCCCCGGCGACGCCACTGCAGCTACTAAACTATCGCCGGCTTTTCGTAGCTCCCCGGTGAGCTCCCCTCCATCTTTCCCCTCTTCACCCCGCACCTCTCCGTCGCCGTAGTGGCCTCGTCCGAGGTGCCCGAGCTCCGAGCCGCCGGCGAGCTCGCCACCGTAGCCACACGCACTGTCAAGCCCAGCCGAGCAAGGCATCGAGCTCCTGGTGCTCCCAGGAGCCCAAAGAGCCCGCGCCCGAGCCTCCCCGTGCTTCCTAGCATAGTTTCCGTCGAGCGCCCGATTGCGCCGCCGCAAACCTCAACGCCGGTGCCATTCCGGCCACCCTCGAGCCCAACCAGTAGCACCACTTGACGCGCGAGATCTCCAGCATTCGAACGCGCCCGACCGCACCCGTTTTGGCCGCCTGTAGCGCGTTTCCGGCGAGGCCCGAGCGCCTCCGCCGCGTTTCGTGGTCGCCGGCGTTGAGCCGCCGGCCACCGCCGACGTGGCACACCTGGGGCCACCCCTGGGTCACTGCCAGAGGGCCCCACAGGCCCCGTTGACTGGGTTGACCCAGTCAACCTTGCTGACTGGGCAGTCCCAGTCGCTGTCAAGTGGGCCCCTGCAATTTAAACCTAATTAAAATGTTTTTATAAATAAAAGTTAATTAGCTAAGTTAATGTTTCACTGACATATGGGGCCCACACCTCTAATTAGCTCAGTTATTTAGTTTAATTCACTGTTATTATAACAGAGACTGACATGTGGGTCCCACTGGACCCACAGGTCAGGTTTGACCAGTCAGCCGAGTCAAATGGCTGCTGATGTCATGCTGATGCAATGCTGACGCAATAAATTCTTTTCTGTTATTTAAAATAATTCCAGAAATTCAAATAAACTTTGAAAATTCATAACTTTTAAACCGTAGCTCGGATCAAAAAACTTTCTATATGAAAGTTGCTCAGAACGACGAGACGATTCTAACCGCGCTATCCGTTTCCGTGTCGGGACCCTCTACGGAGGTGAACCCGCATCTTTTAGCCTGTTTCCGGTAGATGATTAGTGCACATACACCGGTAAATAAATCCAGTTAAATCTTAAAAATAACCAATATGACCTAGACATGTTTTTAGGCAACCCTGCACTGCACGTTAGCTTAGCACGCTCTGTGTTGCATATGTTCTGTGTATTTATCTGTTTCTTCCCCCTCTTCTCTCTCGGTAGAGCCCGACGCTGACGCAGATCCCGAGACCGACGCCGTCCCGGTGATTGGTTCCCCCTCCGACGATCTTGCTTTTGCCACCGAGCAACCAGGCAAGCAACCCCCCCTTGAGCATTTCCAATATCGCCTATGTCTATTCTCTCTTATTCTTGCATTAGAATTGCTGCTACTGCTACTGCTCCTATTACTGTTGCATAGCCTGTTTTTGCTAAATTGTTGATACCTGTCAGTATTCTTAAACTGCTTAGTATAGGTTGGGTAGCACTGCTATGGCCCCACACTCTCGTAGTTGCCTCGCATAGTACCCTTGCCTCGATCAAGCGATCGAGCCCCTTTCCCTGACCTTCTTCACATCACCGCACACCCCCTAAAATACTCGACTCCGCAGAGTTAACATCGGGTGACGAGGGTGATACCTCCGAACTCACTTTCGATGTTGTCCCTGTAGTTTAGCTAGCTCGTTGTGGGTTACCGAGGGTGATTCCTCTTCCCACTTCCGACTTAGCTTTTGTCGTGCACCCGCTATGGTGATTACCGCCGAGGGTGATTCCTCCGGTATCACCTTATCGGGACTTGTCGTTTAGGAGTCCAACGAGGGTGATTCCTCGGATTCCTCATCGGCATAGAAACCACACGGATGCCCTGGATTACCATACCGTGTTTAAAGACGTATCGATCCCCGAGGCCGGACGTCGCCAGGAACAAAGGCGTGCGGCCAGAGGTATCGTGCGTCTGATGACACTTTGAAGTTACCACTACACTTGTTGGATGGAGGCGGGTTGACCCAGAGGGGTACCCGCGAGTGCCTTTGAGGCGTGAACTGTGGAGTCGGGTGACCAGTGAGGGTACCCGCGAGATAACTACGAGGCGTGGCCGGTCTTTCCCAGTCCTTGTCACAAGTCCTCGAGACGGGACGACGGGGCCAACAGTATCGTAGGCTCTGCTCGTTACCGCGCGCTCCCAACACACTAAGCGATTTGGATATTTGATCCGAGGGGCCTCCGGGTCCGATAGCACTAACCACCACGTGGGTGTGAGTGGGTGCTCTGCGTCGTATACATCAGCCGGAGTCGTCACGACGTCAGCGATTGAGCGGCCCGTTCGGATTGGACTTAGGATGCAACTGCGCTTGTATAAGGGGTTGCTAGGTCTGCTACCGAACGTCCTCGCAACGTGCGGAGCGTCCGGGGCGTTGGCCCGACCCCCGGGGGCATAGGATTAGTCCGACGTGCTCGATCCTCTCTGGCGGTATCCGGTCGGGTTGCGTCGTATTGTTTAGCCGAGGGCGGGCACGACCTGATGGTGTGTCCGGCCGGAGTTAAGCGAGCGTGGTGGGTAACTTGGTGCACCCCTGCAGGGAAGAAACAATCTATCGATAGCCTGTCCTACGGTAACGGACACTCGGAGTTGTATCCACTTCGGTACAACTAGAACTGGTGACTTGAGATATGAGGTTGATGTTGCTGCAAACACTATACATTATTATGATGAAACTATTCTGTTTCCCTTCTAATTGCTGCAAGACCCTGAAGATGCTAGTCTTCGTCAGGACTAGGCTTTTCCCCTCTCTACTCTGGCTTTCTGCAGTCTAGTCCACCCACATAAAGCCTCCTTTGAAAATAATGCATTGCTAGTATAGATCTGATGTAAGTCTTGCTGAGTACTTTGGATGAGTACTCACGGTTGCTTTGCTTCCTCTTTTGTCCTACCCGCATGTTAAACCAGACGACGGAGCCATGGTGCCCGCAGCCCCTGTTGACGACTACTACTACCAGCCCGAGGCTGGCTACTACTACTACCCGGCCGGCGAGTACTTCTACGAGGAGCCGGCGGACGACGACCAGGAGTAGGATCGGAGGTCCCAGGCAGGAGGCCTGCGCCTTTTCGATCGTAGTTTTTCTTTTGCCCCGCCTGTGTAACAGGCCTATCTTCTACTGTGTTGTATCTGTACCCAGATACCTAACGCTTCCGCTGACTATGTGTGAGACATCATGTTATGTATTCGAGCCCTCGAGGCCCCTGGCTTGTAATATATGACTTGTATGTATTATTTATGTTTTAGAGTTGTGCTGTGATTCCTTCAAGTGAGTCCTTAGGCTTGATCGTGTGCATTTGCGTGTATGATTAGTGCACGGTCGGGCCGGGGACGTCACAGGTTGGTATCAGAGCCGACTGCCTGTAGGAACCCCCTTTCCAACTCCTTGGCCGAAGTCGAGTCTAGAGGTCCAAAAATGTTTTACTAACTTGGCTGTGTGGCTTATGGCCCCACGTCGCCACTTGGGTGGTGTAGTATCTTTTATTCCTCGTCTATACTCTGGGACTCTTCTCTCTCGTCTATTCGGGTTAAGTTTTACTAACTCCATTAGGTTCTCGTTTCCACATCTACCCGGAGAGCTGGATATCAGTGCGGTTTCTTATCATTGACCTGAATAGTTTGATAACCATTCCTTTCCATTTGTTTGTTTAACCTTTCCTATCAAGTCTGTTTAATTATCATCGGAACTTGACAAGTCTGATTCTTCTTCTTTCAGATGAATCCTCTGTTTCCACCTCACCCGGAGACTCAGCTTGTGCTTCGCACCTGGGCTCGAGATGCCCCTGGGTTTCCGGCCATTCTAGTCGCTCTCCTGACCAGACTGGGCTACCGCTGGTACCCCGAGTACATGGTCTACGAGGAGTATCGCGAGTTCAACCAGGAGCAGTATTATGCTGTTGTTCGTATCTACGACCGGCAGGATGACTCAGACACTGAGCTGTACCGCTTTCGCGGTAGTGGCGTGACGGTTGCGATGGCAGTCCATGATGCTGCCTACGCTGCTGTCGCACGCCTCCGAGGAGAGCACAGAGATAGCTTGGATGCCTCTGAGTTTCGGTACATTCCGTATGCACCTGCTGGAGATGAGACTGGATACTACTCAGCTATCTGTGCCCCGTACGAGAGTCGACGTTATGACCCGCAGGTTCTAATTCAGCACACTCAGGCGCTGGATCGAACTGCTCGGGCCCTGGCGGTTGAATTGTCCATCACTTGGACAGTTCTCTACCAGACATAGACGCAGTTGGTACCGGCTGTCCAAGCAGGGACACTTCCTCAGTCTATCCTTTGCCCGCGCAGGATCAACACACCTCCAGGTGTCGAGTGGCCTGCGGTTGGAGGTCACACGCCAGTTCGTGGACCCCTGATTCCCGATCGATACCGGGTTCTGCATCAGAGTGCACATGGAGCTCAGGATCCTTCTGCGATCGAGATCCGCCGTCCGCACTTGCAGCTACCCCGTTTCAGTTCCCTTCTCCGACGTTGATGTAGCCTTTGCTATGTCTCGTTGTGTACTTCCTTACCGCGGTCTGCGCGCCGCCTACTATGTCTAGTTTTGATTTTGCGCCGTTATGCTGCCCGTTTGTAACCGACGCTATGTACGAACCCGTATGTCATGATGTGTATGATGTGGTATTAATGCACTTCATTTATGTCGTGCATATTTACTTCATTGTTGAATTCATGCAACGTGTATCCTTGTCGCTAAACCCCCCCTGTTGGAATTATCAGGATGGCTGGTAACGGTGATCCACCTCCACCTCCGCCTCCGCCTCCGCCGCCAGAATATATGGCTGCCGTAATGCAGACCCTTGACATGCAGCGTCAGGTGCTGCAGGGTATGCTCAACCAGATACCCCAGGCCAACGCCAATGCTCAGCATCAGCCAGCCGCTATCACTCTGCAAGAATTTCTGCGGCTCAATCCAACGGTATTTCGCAGTGCCGCCAACCCCTTGGATGCCGATGATTGGCTGCGTGATATCTTCTTTGAGCTGGATTCTGCCGCCGTGTCCCCTGACAACTATGTCAAGTTTGCGACATATTTCCTGAAGGGTCCGGCGGCCCAGTGGTGGGACACGCACCGGAACACAGTGCCTACTGGAACTGTTATCACCTGGGCAGACTTCAAGACTGCCTTCCGTGCTCGGTATATCCCGGAAGGGGTTATCGACCGCAAGCGTACGGAGTTCCGTAACCTGGTTCAGGGCAACAAGTCAGTTGATGCCTATCAGCGAGAGTTCCTGGAACTGTCCCGCTACGCTGAGGAGGATATCACTACTGACGCAAGACGCCAAGAGAAGTTCAGACGCGGACTTCATCATGATATTCTGCTTGCCCTAGTGGCCCTAGACTTTCCGGACTTCGCCACTTTAGTGAACAAGGCCATCCAAGTTGAAACTGGACTCAAGCTACACAAGGATGCTCTTAAGCGCTCTCGCGAGTCGGGCTCATCTTCGGGCTCGTCTTCTCAGAAGCGCCGCATATGGATTCCTCAGAGCATGTATCGTCCCAACGCTCCAGTGTACAGGCCTTCTTATGCTGCACCTCGTCTGCCTCCTCCACCGCCAATGCAGTACAGGCCTGCTGTCCCAGCACCTCGAGCACCTGCGATTCGTCCAGAGAATGGACTCTGCTTCAAGTGTGGCCGTCCGGGTCACCGTGCCAGAGACTGTCCACAGGCTCAGGGTCAGCTGGCCCTTCCATCTGCTGGCCGTGGCAGTGGACGTGGAGTTCCTCCGCAGCGCAACAATAATGTCAGGCCTTCGAATGCTCGTGGTGGTCAGCTTCACCACGTCAATCTGAGTGAAGACCCAGAGCAGCCAGCCACAGTGATGGGTACACTTCTTGTCAACTCAGTATTTGCTAATGTCTTGTTTGATACTGGTGCATCTGATTCTTTCATATCAGAACCATTTGCATTGAAACATGGCTTTAAACAAGATAAATTATATCAAGAGGTATCCGTACAAACCTCCGCGGGTCGGTGCAGATCTACCTTATTCTGTCCGGAAGTGATAGTGGAGATAGAAGAAAGGAAGTTTCAGGCACACCCCATTGTCCTGAAATCCTGCGGCATCGACCTTATCCTAGGGATGGATTGGTTGGAGGCTCACGAGGCCCTAATTGATTGTGCCACCAAGACTGTACGTCTTCGGCACCCCTCGAATCAACTCGTGAATTGCCGCGCTCGTGTATCCCATAATGCCGAAGCTCAAATCTATGCCTTAAATGCATTGAATGCTTCACCACTTGAAGGACTCGAGAACATACCAGTTGTATGTGAATTCCCGGATGTCTTCCCAGAAGAACTTCCAGGAATACCCCCTGCTCGAGCCGTCGAATTTGTTATTGACTTGAAGCCGGGTACTACTCCTATTGCGAAGCGTCCTTACAAGATGCCACCGCATGAGCTCCTCGAGCTTAAGGAGGAAATCGACAAGTCACTCAAGAAGGGCTTCATCCGTCCTAGTTCCTCTGCCTGGGGAGCACCGTCTCTTTTCGTCAAGAAGAAAGATGGTACGAATAGGTTGGTACAAGATTACCGGCCTATCAACCAGGCAACCATCCAGAACAAATATCCGCTTCCTCGGATCAATGACTTATATGATCAACTGGCTGGATCATCGGTGTTTTCTAAACTCGACTTGAGGTTGGGTTATCACCAGATCCGTGTTCGCGAAGAGGATATTCCAAAGACTGCATTTGTTACTCGCTATGGCTCGTATGAGTACACTGTCATGTCTTTTGGACTGACTAATGCTCCAGCTACCTTCTCCCGCCTTATGAATTGCATATTCATGGATTACCTCGACAAGTTCGTCGTGGTATATCTGGATGATATTCTGGTATTCTCAAAGAACAAGGAAGAACACGCCGAACATCTTCGCCTTGTTCTGGAGAAGCTGCGAGAGCATCAGCTTTATGCTAAGTTTTCCAAATGCGAGTTCTGGCTTTCTGAAGTAACCTACCTTGGACATGTGATTTCCAAGGATGGCATTGCCGTTAATCCGGAACGGGTTCAGGCTATTCTTGACTGGACTCCTCCGAAGAATGTCAAGCAAGTGAGAAGTTTTCTCGGCCTTGCAAGCTATTGTCGACGCTTCGTCGAGAACTTTTCCAAGATTGCCAAGCCCCTGACTAATCTGCTTCACAAAGGCGTTAAGTTTGAGTGGACAGATAAATGCCAGGAAAGCTTTCAAGCTCTTAAGGACAAGCTAGTTTCTGCTCCAGTGCTTGCTCCTCCAGATTCTCGCAAGGACTTCGTGATATATTGTGACGCCTCTCGTCAAGGATTAGGCTGTGTCCTAATGCAAGAACGAAGAGTGGTTGCTTATGCATCACGTCAATTGCGTCCGCATGAAGAGAATTATCCAGTGCATGATCTTGAACTTGCTGCAGTGATCTTTGCATTGAAGTTATGGCGACATTACCTTCTCGGTAACCGGTGTGAGATTTATACTGATCACCAAAGTTTGAAGTATTTATTCACTCAGCCGGATCTTAATCTCCGCCAGCAGCGATGGTTGGAAACTATTTCTGAATATGACTGTGGTATTTCTTATACCCCTGGCAAGGCTAATGTGATGGCCGATGCCTTGAGTCGCAAGTCTTACAGCACCAACCTCAAGGTTAAGCGAGCTCAGCCTCGTCTTTATGAGGAGTTACGCAAGCTGAATCTGCATATCGTTCCACATGGTTCGCTTAATGACCTTGTGATACAGCCGGATCTTGAGAAGGCTGTCAAGGTAGCGCAAACCAAAGATGCTCACGTTGATGTTATAAAACAAGAACTGCATCTTCCGAAATACAGGGATTTCTCAATATCCGAAGATGGAACCTTGTATTTCCGAGGCCGCATTGTGGTAACTCGTTTCGACCTAATGACTGACAAGGTCATGAAGGAGGCACATGATACACCGCTGTCTATTCATCCTGGTAGTACTAAGATGTATCGTGATCTTCGTCAAAGGTACTGGTGGCCTAATATGAAGCGGGATATTGCTCGATATGTGGCTGAATGCGATGTCTGTCGTCGCGTGAAGGCAGAACATCAGAAGCCTGCTGGACTTCTGCAACCTCTTCCTATTCCGCTGTGGAAATGGGATAAGGTGCAGATGGATTTCATTACTGGATTTCCTAAGTCCCAGAAGGGTAACGATGCCATTCTTGTCGTCGTCGACCAACTCTCGAAGGTTGCACACTTCTTGCCAGTCAAGGAGACTATCACTGCTAGCCAGTTAGCAGAACTGTATATCTCCCGAATTGTATCCCTCCACGGAATTCCGAAGGAAATCAGTTCGGACCGTGGCACCCTGTTCACTTCCAAGTTCTGGGAAAGTTTTCAAGAAGCTTTGGGAACTCATATCCACTGGAGTTCAGCTTATCACCCCCAGTCCCAAGGTCAAGTTGAACGAGTCAATCAAGTGCTTGAAGATATGCTCCGAGCTTGTGTTATATCCTTCGGTAAGAAATGGGAGGAATCTCTTCCATATGCCGAATTCTCGTATAACAACAGCTATCAAGCAAGCTTGAAGATGGCTCCTTTTGAAGTTCTGTACGGACGTAAGTGTCGAACCCCTCTGAACTGGTCAGAAACTGGGGAACGACAAGTTATTGGTCCGGACATTATTCAACACGCCGAAGAGCAAGTCCGTATCGTGCGTGAAAATCTCAAGGCGGCTCAAGACCGCCAGAAGAGCAACTATGATCGCAAGCGATGGGGTCTGACTTATCAACCCGGTGATCAAGTTTATCTTCGTGTCACCCCTATGAAGGGCACGCACCGTTTCGGTATCAAGGGCAAGTTAGCTCCACGCTACATTGGTCCCTTCCCCGTGGTTGCTAGACGTGGATTCGTGGCTTACAAATTGCAATTGCCGCCGCAATTCTCGCATATCCACGATGTGTTCCATGTGTCGCAACTTCGTCGATCCTTCAAGGAATCCCCGCATCGTGCTGTGGATCACGAGATGCTCCAGCTTCAAGATGATCTTTCTTATAAGGAGCATCCGATCCGTATCCTCGATCAAACTGAACGTCGGACCCGCCAGAAGACAACCAAGTTCCTGAAAGTGCAGTGGTCAAATCATACCGAAGATGAAGCCACTAGGGAACACGAGGAAAATCTTCGGGCGGAATACCCCGACCTCTTTGCTTCTACCTCCTAAATTCTCGGGACGAGAATTTCTTTTAGAGGAGGAGAATTTGTAACACCCCCTTGTAATGATCACTGTGATCAACTGCTAATAATGCCAAGTCATTATCATTTACAATGCAAATCACAGTGGTTAAACAAGTCAATTCAATTTGCCCCTAAAAATTCAAATCCAAATCCAAGTGCAAAATGAAGTTGTTCCAAAATTTATGGAAAAAATGTCCAAGTTGTTGCAAATATTTCAAAACAAATGTTGTTAGTAAAAACAACATCACCATCAACTCAAATAATGGGCTAGGGCATTTAAACAGTGTTATAACAGCACTATTAAATGCTTTTTCATTTTTGTAAAATTCAAAAATGATCCATAATAGTCCAAAGCAATTTTTGTGGTGAGGAATATTGCAACCTCATTTTTGGGCCAACTCACAATTTTTGCAAACACCATTTGATGGCCCTACCTTTTCCTTTTCTTTTTGCTGTTGAAATAAAAGCAAACAGAAAATTTAAACAAAGGAAAAGGCCAGGAGGGCCACTTACCTGCTGCTGGGCCGCACAGGCCCAGCCCATCACCACCTGCTCCCCGTCCTTCTCCCCTCCGTGTCGCCCCCGCCGTGGCCGAACGGCGCCGGCCGCCCGCAGCTCGCCACCGCGACGAGGGCAGGTGGGAGGCGATAAGATCGGCCCGAGCCGTCTCCCCTGACCCTCCTCCTCCATTTCCCCCTCTCCTCCTCGCTCTGCCGAGCTCCTTCCTCCCTCCAGATCCGTCGCAGAGCGCCACCGCCGCCGTGCGTCGCCGTTTGCCGCGGCCACCGTGGTTCTCCCGCTCCGCCTCGATGTCGTAGACGCGCGCCGCCGACAGCCTCGTCGACTGGAGCCAGCAGCCGGAGCTGGGAGGCATCGCAGCACCGGGGTTTCTCCATCGTCACCTCCGGTCGCCGCCGTTCGTCTTCGTCCCCGGCGACGCCACTGCAGCTACTAAACTGTCGCCGGCTTTTCGTAGCTCCCCGGTGAGCTCCCCTCCATCTTTCCCCTCTTCACCCCGCACCTCTCCGTCGCCGTAGTGGCCGCGTCCGAGGTGCCCGAGCTCCGAGCCGCCGGCGAGCTCGCCACCGTAGCCACACGCACTGTCAAGCCCAGCCGAGCAAGGCATCGAGCTCCTGGTGCTCCCAGGAGCCCAAAGAGCCCGCGCCCGAGCCTCCCCGTGCTTCCTAGCATAGTTTCCGTCGAGCGCCCGATTGCGCCGCCGCAAACCTCAACGCCGGTGCCATTCCGGCCACCCTCGAGCCCAACCAGTAGCACCACTTGACGCGCGAGATCTCCAGCATTCGAACGCGCCCGACCGCACCCGTTTTGGCCGCCTGTAGCGCGTTTCCGGCGAGGCCCGAGCGCCTCCGCCGCGTTTCGTGGTCGCCGGCGTTGAGCCGCCGGCCACCGCCGACGTGGCACACCTGGGGCCACCCCTGGGTCACTGCCAGAGGGCCCCACAGGCCCCGTTGACTGGGTTGACCCAGTCAACCTTGCTGACTGGGCAGTCCCAGTCGCTGTCAAGTGGGCCCCTGCAATTTAAACCTAATTAAAATGTTTTTATAAATAAAAGTTAATTAGCTAAGTTAATGTTTCACTGACATATGGGGCCCACACCTCTAATTAGCTCAGTTATTTAGTTTAATTCACTGTTATTATAACAGAGACTGACATGTGGGTCCCACTGGACCCACAGGTCAGGTTTGACCAGTCAGCCGAGTCAAATGGCTGCTGATGTCATGCTGATGCAATGCTGACGCAATAAATTCTTTTCTGTTATTTAAAATAATTCCAGAAATTCAAATAAACTTTGAAAATTCATAACTTTTAAACCGTAGCTCGGATCAAAAAACTTTCTATATGAAAGTTGCTCAGAACGACGAGACGATTCTAACCGTGCTATCCGTTTCCGTGTCGGGACCCTCTACGGAGGTGAACCCGCATCTTTTAGCCTGTTTCCGGTAGATGATTAGTGCACATACACCGGTAAATAAATCCAGTTAAATCTTAAAAATAACCAATATGACCTAGACATGTTTTTAGGCAACCCTGCACTGCACGTTAGCTTAGCACGCTCTGTGTTGCATATGTTCTGTGTATTTATCTGTTTCTTCCCCCTCTTCTCTCTCGGTAGAGCCCGACGCTGACGCAGATCCCGAGACCGACGCCGTCCCGGTGATTGGTTCCCCCTCCGACGATCTTGCTTTTGCCACCAAGCAACCAGGCAAGCAACCCCCCCTTGAGCATTTCCAATATCGCCTATGTCTATTCTCTCTTATTCTTGCATTAGAATTGCTGCTACTGCTACTGCTCCTATTACTGTTGCATAGCCTGTTTTTGCTAAATTGTTGATACCTGTCAGTATTCTTAAACTGCTTAGTATAGGTTGGGTAGCACTGCTATGGCCCCACACTCTCGTAGTTGCCTCGCATAGTACCCTTGCCTCGATCAAGCGATCGAGCCCCTTTCCCTGACCTTCTTCACATCACCGCACACCCCCTAAAATACTCGACTCCGCAGAGTTAACATCGGGTGACGAGGGTGATACCTCCGAACTCACTTTCGATGTTGTCCCTGTAGTTTAGCTAGCTCGTTGTGGGTTACCGAGGGTGATTCCTCTTCCCACTTCCGACTTAGCTTTTGTCGTGCACCCGCTATGGTGATTACCGCCGAGGGTGATTCCTCCGGTATCACCTTATCGGGACTTGTCGTTTAGGAGTCCAACGAGGGTGATTCCTCGGATTCCTCATCGGCATAGAAACCACACGGATGCCCTGGATTACCATACCGTGTTTAAAGACGTATCGATCCCCGAGGCCGGACGTCGCCAGGAACAAAGGCGTGCGGCCAGAGGTATCGTGCGTCTGATGACACTTTGAAGTTACCACTACACTTGTTGGATGGAGGCGGGTTGACCCAGAGGGGTACCCGCGAGTGCCTTTGAGGCGTGAACTGTGGAGTCGGGTGACCAGTGAGGGTACCCGCGAGATAACTACGAGGCGTGGCCGGTCTTTCCCAGTCCTTGTCACAAGTCCTCGAGACGGGACGACGGGGCCAACAGTATCGTAGGCTCTGCTCGTTACCGCGCGCTCCCAACACACTAAGCGATTTGGATATTTGATCCGAGGGGCCTCCGGGTCCGATAGCACTAACCACCACGTGGGTGTGAGTGGGTGCTCTGCGTCGTATACATCAGCCGGAGTCGTCACGACGTCAGCGATTGAGCAGCCCGTTCGGATTGGACTTAGGATGCAACTGCGCTTGTATAAGGGGTTGCTAGGTCTGCTACCGAACGTCCTCGCAACGTGCGGAGCGTCCGGGGCGATGGCCCCGACCCCCGGGGGCATAGGATTAGTCCGACGTGCTCGATCCTCTCTGGCGGTATCCGGTCGGGTTGCGTCGTATTGTTTAGCCGAGGGCGGGCACGACCTGATGGTGTGTCCGGCCGGAGTTAAGCGAGCGTGGTGGGTAACTTGGTGCACCCCTGCAGGGAAGAAACAATCTATCGATAGCCTGTCCTACGGTAACGGACACTCGGAGTTGTATCCACTTCGGTACAACTAGAACTGGTAACTTGAGATATGAGGTTGATGTTGCTGCAAACACTATACATTATTATGATGAAACTATTCTGTTTCCCTTCTAATTGCTGCAAGACCCTGAAGATGCTAGTCTTCGTCAGGACTAGGCTTTTCCCCTCTCTACTCTGGCTTTCTGCAGTCTAGTCCACCCACATAAAGCCTCCTTTGAAAATAATGCATTGCTAGTATAGATCTGATGTAAGTCTTGCTGAGTACTTTGGATGAGTACTCACGGTTGCTTTGCTTCCTCTTTTGTCCTACCCGCATGTTAAACCAGACGACGGAGCCATGGTGCCCGCAGCCCCTGTTGACGACTACTACTACCAGCCCGAGGTTGGCTACTACTACTACCCGGCCGGCGAGTACTTCTACGAGGAGCCGGCGGACGACGACCAGGAGTAGGATCGGAGGTCCCAGGCAGGAGGCCTGCGCCTTTTCGATCGTAGTTTTTCTTTTGCCCCGCCTGTGTAACAGGCCTATCTTCTACTGTGTTGTATCTGTACCCAGATACCTAACGCTTCCGCTGACTATGTGTGAGACATCATGTTATGTATTCGAGCCCTCGAGGCCCCTGGCTTGTAATATATGACTTGTATGTATTATTTATGTTTTAGAGTTGTGTTGTGATTCCTTCAAGTGAGTCCTTAGGCTTGATCGTGTGCATTTGCGTGTATGATTAGTGCACGGTCGGGCCGGGGACGTCACGTTACCTTTTCCTTTTCTTTTTGCTGTTGAAATAAAAGCAAACAGAAAATTTAAACAAAGGAAAAGGCCAGGAGGGCCACTTACCTGCTGCTGGGCCGCACAGGCCCAGCCCATCACCACCTGCTCCCCGTCCTTCTCCCCTCCGTGTCGCCCCCGCCGTGGCCGAACGGCGCCGGCCGCCCGCAGCTCGCCACCGCGACGAGGGCAGGTGGGAGGCGATAAGATCGGCCCGAGCCGTCTCCCCTGACCCTCCTCCTCCATTTCCCCCTCTCCTCCTCGCTCTGCCGAGCTCCTTCCTCCCTCCAGATCCGTCGCAGAGCGCCACCGCCGCCGTGCGTCGCCGTTTGCCGCGGTCACCGTGGTTCTCCCGCTCCGCCTCGATGTCGTAGACGCGCGCCGCCGACAGCCTCGTCGACTGGAGCCAGCAGCCGGAGCTGGGAGGCATCGCAGCACCGGGGTTTCTCCATCGTCACCTCCGGTCGCCGCCGTTCGTCTTCGTCCCCGGCGACGCCACTGCAGCTACTAAACTGCCGCCGGCTTTTCGTAGCTCCCCGGTGAGCTCCCCTCCATCTTTCCCCTCTTCACCCCGCACCTCTCCGTCGCCGTAGTGGCCGCGTCCGAGGTGCCCGAGCTCCGAGCCGCCGGCGAGCTCGCCACCGTAGCCACACGCACTGTCAAGCCCAGCCGAGCAAGGCATCGAGCTCCTGGTGCTCCCAGGAGCCCAAAGAGCCCGCGCCCGAGCCTCCCCGTGCTTCCTAGCATAGTTTCCGTCGAGCGCCTGATTGCGCCGCCGCAAACCTCAACGCCGGTGCCATTCCGGCCACCCTCGAGCCCAACCAGTAGCACCACTTGACGCGCGAGATCTCCAGCATTCGAACGCGCCCGACCGCACCCGTTTTGGCCGCCTGTAGCGCGTTTCCGGCGAGGCCCGAGCGCCTCCGCCGCGTTTCGTGGTCGCCGGCGTTGAGCCGCCGACCACCGCCGACGTGGCACACCTGGGGCCACCCCTGGGTCACTGCCAGAGGGCCCCACAGGCCCCGTTGACTGGGTTGACCCAGTCAACCTTGCTGACTGGGCAGTCCCAGTCGCTGTCAAGTGGGCCCCTGCAATTTAAACCTAATTAAAATGTTTTTATAAATAAAAGTTAATTAGCTAAGTTAATGTTTCACTGACATATGGGGCCCACACCTCTAATTAGCTCAGTTATTTAGTTTAATTCACTGTTATTATAACAGAGACTGACATGTGGGTCCCACTGGACCCACAGGTCAGGTTTGACCAGTCAGCCGAGTCAAATGGCTGCTGATGTCATGCTGATGCAATGCTGACGCAATAAATTCTTTTCTGTTATTTAAAATAATTCCAGAAATTCAAATAAACTTTGAAAATTCATAACTTTTAAACCGTAGCTCGGATCAAAAAACTTTCTATATGAAAGTTGCTCAGAACGACGAGACGATTCTAACCGTGCTATCCGTTTCCGTGTCGGGACCCTCTACGGAGGTGAACCCGCATCTTTTAGCCTGTTTCCGGTAGATGATTAGTGCACATACACCGGTAAATAAATCCAGTTAAATCTTAAAAATAACCAATATGACCTAGACATGTTTTTAGGCAACCCTGCACTGCACGTTAGCTTAGCACGCTCTGTGTTGCATATGCTTGTGTATTTATCTGTTTCTTCCCCCGCTTCTCTCTCGGTAGAGCCCGACGCTGACGCAGATCCCGAGACCGACGCCGTCCCGGTGATTGGTTCCCCCTCCGACGACCTTGCTTTTGCCACCGAGCAACCAGGCAAGCAACCCCCCCTTGAGCATTTCCGATATCGCCTATGTCTATTCTCTCTTATTCTTGCATTAGAATTGCTGCTACTGCTACTGCTCCTATTACAGTTGCATAGCCTGTCTTTGCTAAATTGTTGATACCTGTCTTTATTTATAAACTGCTTAGTATAGGTTGGGTAGCACTGCTATGGTCCCACACTCTCGTAGTTGCCTCGCATAGTACCCTTGACTCGATCAAGCGATCGAGCCCCTTCCCCTGACCTTCTTCACATCACCGCACAACCCCCCTAATATGCTCGACTCCGCAGAGTTAACATCGGGTGACGAGGGTGATACCTCCGAACTCACTTTCGATGTTGTCCCTGTAGTATAGCTAGCTCGTAGTGGGTTACCGAGGGTGATTCCTCTTCCCACTTCCGACTTAGCTTTTGTCGTGCATCCGCTATGGTGATTACCGCCGAGGGTGATTCCTCCGGTACCACCTTAACGGGACTTGTCGTTTAGGAGTCCAACGAGGGTGATTCCTCGGATTCCTCATCGGCATGGAAACCACACGGATGCCCTGTTTCACCATACCGTGTTTAAAGACGTATCGATCCCCGAGGCCGGACGTCGCCAGGAACAAAGGCGTGCGGCCAGAGGTATCGTGCGTCTGATGACACTTTGAAGTTACTACTACACATGTTGGATGGAGGCGGGTTGACCCAGAGGGGTACCCGCGAGTGCCTTTGAGGCGTGAGCTGTGGAGTCGGGTGACCAGTGAGGGTACCCGCGAGATAACTACGAGGCGTGGCCGGTCATTCCAGTCCTTGTCACAAGTCCTCGAGACGGGACGACGGGGCCAACAGTATCGTAGGCTCTGCTCGTTACCGCGCGCTCCCAATACACTAAGCGATTTGGATATTTGATCCGAGGGGCCTTCGGGTCCGATAGCACTAACCACCACGTGGGTGTGAGTGGGTGCTCTGCGTCGTATACATCAGCCGGAGTCGTCACGACGTCAGCGATTGAGCGGACCGTTCGGATTGGACTTAGGATGCAACTGCGCTTGTATAAGGGGTTGCTAGGGAAACAGAATAGTTCATCATAATAATGTATAGTGTTTGCAGCAACATCAAACTCATATCTCAAGTCACCAGTTCTAGTTGTACCGAAGTGGATACAACTCCGAGTGTCCGTTACCGTAGGACAGGCTATCGATAGATTGTTTCTTCCCTGCAGGGGTGCACCAAGTTACCCACCACGCTCGCTTAACTCCGGCCGGACACACCATCAGGTCGTGCCCGCCCTCGGCCAAACAATACGACGCAACCCGACCGGATACCGCCAGAGAGGATCGAGCACGTCGGACTAATCCTATGCCCCCGGGGGTCATGGCCGTCGCCCCGGACACTCCGCACGTTGCGAGGCCGTTCGGTAGCAGACCTAGCAACCCCTTATACAAGCGCAGTTGCATCCTAAGTCCAATCCGAATGGTCCGCTCAATCGCTGACGTCGTGACGACTCCGGCTGATGTATACGACGCAGAGCACCCACTCACACCCACGTGGTGGTTAATGCTATCGGACCCGGAGGCCCCTCGGATCAAATATCCAAATCGCTTAGTGTATTGGGAGCGCGCGGTAACGAGCAGAGCCTACGATACTGTTGGCCCCGTCGTCCCGTCTCGAGGACTTGTGACAAGGACTGGAATGACCGGCCACGCCTCGTAGTTATCTCGCGGGTACCCTCACTGGTCACCCGACTCCACAGCTCACGCCTCAAAGGCACTCGCGGGTACCCCTCTGGGTCAACCCGCCTCCATCCAACATGTGCAGTAGTAACTTCAAAGTGTCATCAGACGCACGATACCTCTAGCCGCACGCCTTTGTTCCTGGCGACGTCCGGCCTCGGGTATCGATACGTCTTTAAACACTGTATGGTGAAACAGGGCATCCGTGTGGTTTTCATGCCGATGAGGAATCCGAGGAATCACCCTCGTTGGACTCCTAAACGACAAGTCCCGTTAAGGTGGTACCGGAGGAATCACCCTCGGCGGTAATCACCATAGCGGATGCACGACGAAAGCTAAGTCGGAAGTGGGAAGAGGAATCACCCTCGGTAACCCACAACGAGCTAGCTATACTACAGGGACAACATCGAAAGTGAGTTCGGAGGTATCACCCTCGTCACCCGATGTTAACTCTGCGGAGTCGAGCATATTAGGGGGGGTTGTGCGGTGATGTGAAGAAGGTCAGGGGAAGGGGCTCGATCGCTTGATCGAGGCAAGGGTACTATGCGAGGCAACTACGAGAGTGTGGGACCTTAGCAGTGCTACCCAACCTATACTAAGCAGTTTATGAATAAAAACAGGTATCAACAATTTAGCAAAGACAGGCTATGCAATAGTAATAGGAGCAGTAGCAGTAGCAGCAGTTCTAATGCAAGAATAAGAGAGAATAGACATAGGTGATATCGGAAATGCTCAAGGGGGGGGTTGCTTGCCTGGTTGCTCGGTGGCAAAAGCAAGATCGTCGGAGGGGGAACCAATCACCGGGACGGCGTCGGTCTCGGGATCTGCGTCAGCGTCGGGCTCTACCGAGAGAGAAGAGGGGGAAGAAACAGATAAATACACAAGCATATGCAACACAGAGCGTGCTAAGCTAACGTGCAGTGCAGGGTTGCCTAAAAACATGTCTAGGTCATATTAGTTATTTTTAAGAATTTGTTTGGATTTATTTTATTAAAGTTGAGCACTATTCATTTATCGAAAACAGGCCGAAAGTTCCATGTTCATCTAGCTAGGGGCATCTGATGGGAATACGGAGGGCGTATCTAGATTCGTATCGAAATTCTGAGCAACTTTCATATATAAATTATTTTCATCGGAGTTACGGATTAAAAGATATGATTTTCTAAAGTTTAAATGATTTTCTGGAATTATTTTAATTATCAAAAGTGAATTGTGACGTCAGCATGATGCCATCACTGCGTCAGCAGTCAACAGCCGCACTGGTCAGGTCAAACCTGACCAGTGGGTCCCACCTGTCATAGACAGGGATCCTAACAGGGTTTAAATTAACTAAACAAAGATTAATTAGCTGCTGGGCCCCACATGTCAGTGACTCATTAGCATTACTAATTAAGTTTATTTTTTTAAAAACGATTAATTTATTTAAACATGCGGTGGGGCCCGCGTGTCAGTGGCACAGGGCTGCCCAGTCAGCCAGTTGACCAGTCAACGTGGTCAACTGGGCCCGTGGGGGCCACTGGCAGCGACCCTGGGGGTGGCCCCAGGTCAACCACGTCGGCCGGCCGGCGTTTAAACGCCGGCGAGCACGAAAACGCGGCGGCGCTCATCGGGACCTCGTCGGAAAACCGCTACGGTGGCTCGTTCGGGCCGTGGCTGGGCGCGTTCGAACGGGGAGAGAGTGCCGCATCTGGTGGTGGTCGCCGTTGGGCCGGAGGTGGCCGGAAACGGCGCCGGCGACGAGCTATGGCGGCGGTGGTTACGGGTGCTCGTCGGAAACGGCGAAGTCGTGGGTGTTAGCTCGATCTAGGGGCGTGGGGGTGATCTACGCTACGTGGTGAGGCTGCTGGACAAACGCCCGTGACCATTTGGTCACCGGAACCTCGCCGGCGACGAGGTCCGCGGCGATGCGTGCGGGCTCGAGCGGCGCGACTGCTACGGACTAGCCGGAGCGAGGAAAGAGAGTGGGGAGGGACGGTGGCTCACCAAGCGGCACACACGGTGGCCCTTGGGGGTTTAGTAGCAGCAGACGTCGCCGGAGACGAAGAAGATCGCCGAAGGCAGAGACGAAAGGGGGCGACGACGTGCAGCAGCTCCCGAGCCTCCCAGCTCCGGTTCGTGGGCAAGGAGGGCGTAGCCGAGGCCCGCGCTCACGCCAGACACGGTGGCGAGGCCTCTCGTCGCCGGTGGCCGCGAGGTCAGCGTCGAACGGCGACGACGGCGCTCGGTGGCCGGATCCGAGAGGGAAGAGGAGCGAGGGAGAGGGCGGGCGAGCTCGGGGGAGAGGGGGGAATGGATGAGGATGGCCAGGGGGACGGCTCGGCGCGGCCTTATCCCCTCCGGCGCCCTGTGGCGGCAGGTGTCGGCCGGAGCGGCGGCGAGCGCGCGGCGGCCAGCGCGCGGTCGACACGGCGACGGGAGCAGGTGAGGGGAGATGGGCTGGGCCGGCCTGGGCCTCGGCAGGTAAGGCCTCCTGGCCCTTTTTCCCATTGTTTATTTTCTGTTTTCTTTTATTTCAACAGCAGAGAGAAAAGAAAAGGGTAGGGCCATCAAATGATGTTTGGAAAAATTGTGAGTTGGCCCAAATGATAGGTTGCAGTATTACCCATCACCAAAAATTGGTTTGAGCATCTTTGGATCATTTTTGAAATTTTCAAAAATGACAAGGCATTTAATAGTGCTGTTATAACACTGTTTAAATGCTCTAGCCCAGTTTTGGGGTTGATGGTGATGTTGTTTTCAACAACATCATTAGATATGGAATATTTGCTAATTAATGAACATTTTTCCATAGTTTTTGGAGCAACTTCATTTTGCATTTGAATTTGAATTTGAATTTCAGGGGGAGTTTTGGAAGTGC
The DNA here is from genome assembly GCA_902687465.1 of Secale cereale. Lineage (NCBI taxonomy): Eukaryota > Viridiplantae > Streptophyta > Magnoliopsida > Poales > Poaceae > Secale > Secale cereale. The sequence goes on along the minus strand of LR738709.1, from coordinate 2,831,037 downwards.
TTGTTTTAACCACTGTGATTAGGCATTGCTAATAATGATGACATGGCATATTTAGCATAGTGACACAGTAGTTAATACTTAGGGGTGTTACATTTACAAAGGATCAAACGCAAGTGATAATAGTGATAGATATAATTGCAATAGTAAATAAAATGCGGAAAAGTAAATAGCGGATGTGATCAATGATGGTAATATGGACCGGAGTCTCATGATGTTCACTAGTGATGTCTCTCTCCCAAAAGACGATAAAACAGCTATGTGAGGTAAACGAATTACAGCTAGGCAATTGACAGGACCATGTGCGCAAACCAATGCTGACTACATTGCAAGAAAGGTTGAGGTTCAAAGCATGGGCGGTACGCCGAGGTAAGTAGACCGAAATCCATCTGCATCTACTACTAATCATCCACCTTTAGATATCTATCCAGAACATCTCGCCGGTATTAAGTTGCGAGTCCCACCCATAGTGTAAACTCGAAGCAACAGACAACTGCATTAAAAGAAATTTGCGTAAAGTAAACAATCCTTGCACCCGCGGGCACAAGCACCGTTGTTTTCCCCCTTGTGGCAACATCACATCCCCTAGACTCATGTTTCTGTCACTCAAGCTAGTCATCGAGGGGCATGAACCCACAATCAAGCATAACGTTCCCTCTTGGAGTCACTACCTACTACTTGGCCAAAGCAATAAATAACAACGGAGAACATGCAAGAATTACTTACGAACATAAATATAAAAGAGGTGGATCAAATATATTACTCAAACACAATCTGAACATAATCTCATAATCCATCGGATCACAGCAAACTCATCATAGCAACAGCATAAGGATTACATATGTGCCTCGATCATGTAGGGCAGCTCACGAGGACTAATGAGTGAAGCACAAGAACGGGAGGAGAACATCACATAGCTACTGGTCATGGACCCATGGTCCAAGGGAGACTACTCACAACTCATCCGGGAGGCGTCCATGGTGGTGGAGAAGCTCCCGGTGGTGATCCTCCCCTCCGGCAGGGTGCCGGGAAGAGTTCTCCTGGTGCTCCCGATCTTGGAAGCGGCGGCGGCGGCGGAACAGAGATGAGATCGCGAAAAAGAGTTCCCGTCTCGAGGGTTTCGGGAGAAGCTTTAAATATATGCCAAAGGGGGGCATCAGCGGAGCCTCGGGGGGCCCAGGCTCCCCCCGGCGCGGCCCAGGGGGGGCCGTGCCGCCAGGGCGCCTGGAGCCCTGGTGGCCCCCCCTCCCCCCCCGGCTGTATTTCGGGCGCACGGTAGCTTCTGGAACACTGATTTTTTATATAATTTTTCTGGATTTTTCCTCGCAGTTCTCGTAATGTGAAAACCTGAAATACAAAGACAGCCGAAAACAGAAACTGGCACTGGGGTGCACTGAGTTAATAGGTTAGTCCAAATATGATCAAAAGTGTATGGAAGTGTATAAATAACATAGTAATATCACCCAAAAGAGGCATGGAGCAAGCAGAAATTATAGATACGTTTTGGACGTATCAGGAAGATAAGCAGATACCTAGACCCAGCGAAGCAGAAGTTCAGCGGGATGAAGTCTCACGACTGTCACGTGCTGATCACGCGGATACTTCTAGTTGCAATCCGTGGGATTATGGACGCGCACGTTCGTGAAACGCTATTTTGCCTATGCAACTGTTTCGACATCATCTCTCGGAAGTCGGTTGGCGTGAGGCAACTCAGAAGGCTACAGGAAGAGATCGTGGTGATACTATGCGAGCTTGAGATGTTCTTCCCACCCGCATTCTTCGACGTTATGGTGCATCTGCTGGTCCAGATCATGGAGGATATCATCCAACTCTGGCCGAGGTTCCTGCACAGCATGATGCCGTTCGAAATGATGAATTGTGTCATCAAAGGATACATTCGCAACATGTCACGTCCAGAGGGAAGCATAGCCAGGGGCTTTCTGACCGAAGAGTGCATCTCCTACTGCACGAATTATCTAGGCATCGAGAACCCCGTTGGTCTGCCCGTCAATAGGCACCTTGGCAGGCTCGCTGGATGGGGTCACCGTGAGGGTCGCTGCGAAATGCATGCCGACTTCGAGGGTCGACTCGCCGACTTTGAAAGAGCAAACCTAGTCACGCTACAACACATAGACGTGGTCGATCCTTGGGTGGTAGAGGACAAAACCTTTATTGAGAAGACGTACAATGACCGAGGCCAACAGAGGACGGACGGAGATATAATCAAAGAGCACAACTCATGTTTCACGCATTGGTTCAAGGAGAAGCTTCTGTCGTACTCTTTACATGAGGATTCTTCCGCGGAAGAAAATCTCATATTCGCCTTGTCACAGGGCGCCGAGCACAACCTGATGACCTATGAGGCGTACGATATCAACGGGTACACGTTCTACACCGAGGACAAGGACATGAAGAGCGATGGTTATCAGAACTCCGGGGCAACGATGGAATCCTACACCGATAACGACAAGGACAGATACTACGGAAGGATCGAAGAGATCTGTGAGCTGAGCTACGCTAGATAGAAGGTCCCGATGTTCCATGTCAGATGGGCCAAGAGCGTCCTAAAAGAAGACCGGTATTTCACCACCATGGTTATACCCGAAGCCAAATCCAAGACCGCGGGCGCAAACGTCACCACGAAAAATGAGCCATGGGTAGTGGCTTCCCAAGTGGACCAATGCTTCTTCATTACCGACACGTCAAAGCCCAGTCGTGTTGTCGTGAGGGAAGGCAAAAGGAAGATCATCAGAATGGATGGAGTCGCCAATGAGCAAGACTTCGACAAGTACGGCGACCCGAAGATGGAACATGACGACGACGATGAAGTGCCATACACCACAAGAAGAAGCAGGACCACCCTACCTAAAGGACGTCTGTTCAAGAGAAGAACTCCATTTGCAAAAAAGAAGGGCAAGAAGATTGTGAAAAGATAGCTAACTAATATTGATTATATTTAAATTGTAGCCTTCATTTCTCGATTGTATTTCTACATATTCATAAATGTTTTTTCATGGGCACTTTTTGAATTCATGAATATTTTTTCAAATTTGATGATATTTTTTCATATTCATAAATGTTTTAACAATTCACAAATGAATGCAACTAAAAATCCAAAAAAAGACTAGTTGTGCTTGGTTATATGTTACTCCCAAAAGCATATAAAGTTTGTCAAATTTGGAGCTATGGATATTTAGTTATGATTTAAACAAGTTTGAACATATTTAAACACAAATAAATATCAAACAACATTTTAAATGTTATTAACATGGCAACAAACTGCATATTATTTTTCTACATGAAATTCTCAGATCTAGCATATGTGACATGTTATATTTGGATGCATGGATAAAAAGATGTGTGCAAAGAAAAAAATGCATAAAAACAAAAATTGGGGAGCCTGAGAATCAAACCCAAGACCTCCCAGTGGGTGTGCTGCGTGCTGACCAGTCGAGCTAGAGTGTCTGTTCTGATGGAGATACGTTTAGGTGTAATATAACCTGAGTGCTCGAACTGTAATAAAAATAATATTAATGGCGACCAGGGTGAGGTGCGCCATTGCTGTCGTCGTACTTATGGCGCACTAGGGGGAGGTGCGCCATCAGTATCCCTCCCCCACTCCACCTATATTCCCCGTCGCCTCTCTCTCCCTCCCTCGCCAGATCCCCCACTCGACCACCTCTCCGCCTCTCTCGCCAGATCACGCCGCTGCCTCACCTTGCTCCGCCCCTCCGTCCGCTTCGCCTCCCTCGCCGCCTTGCACCGCCACCGCAGGTTCCTAGCCCCTCCTCGCACCGCTGCCGCCCCGCCTTGCTCCGCACCCTCCGTCTACCGCGCCTCCCTCGCCGCCTCACACCGCCGCCGCAGGTTCCCAGCCCCTCCACCGCCGCTGCCGCAGGTTCTCCCAGGTGGCAAGGCCATCCACCACCACGACACCGCACCGTCGACCCCCGCAACTTC
>LR738709.1:2758070-2826996 GCA_902687465.1 Secale cereale | reverse complement strand
CCCTCCCCTCCCTCCGCGCATCTGCTCCCTCCGAATCATGTTAGTGATATCTAGTTAGTGAAGATGCATGTGCTATCTAGTTACTGAAGATGGTGAAGCAGCAGCAGCAGGAGGAGGATGTTGAGAGGTAACAAGAGTTTTGAGAAAGCAGTATTGTTAATTAGCTAGTGTTGTTAATTACTCTAGTTAGTTAGGAAGGGATCTTGAGCTTGCAGATGCATGTGCTATCTAGACTGATGAGATGAGCCTGACAGACAGACAGAGAAGCAATTAATCAACCAATGATTGATGCATGTGGTCTCTAGGGAGGGAGTTGAGTTACAGCTGATGCATGATGGAGCTGTCAAATTAAGTTAAGTGTATATATACTAGCAGCTACCCTGTATATGCGCGTGTCTTTTTTGGTTGATAAATAATAAGTCCACGCATACAACTATATTTTGGAAGGGAATGCAAATCTGGCTCATTTTATTACAACAAGTGTCTGTCTCTCTTATATATTTTGTTGTCTCTCTTATATTTCATAAATAATAAGGCCACACATACATTTATTTTTTGTTTGTTGAAGGGAATGCAAATCTGGCTCATTTTATTGAGATAATACATCAGGTGTTTCTCTTATATATGTGTTGTTATTAACAGTGCGTAATTAACCTACCTATTCATTATAATTAATTAATTAATGGATCAGTTAGTACTATTCATTTTAATTTATTAATTAATGGATTAGTTTGTTGTGCAACCTGCTCTCCAACAAACTAAGAGAGGGAGGGAGTATAGCCATGTGGCCGTGTGTGTCTCTCGCTCTCTCCTCACAGCTAAGTTGACAAAACACCAAACGTCTGCAAATCAAACAGCTTAGTTGACATGTACCCTGCGTCTCACTGATAGAAAGTAACTAGGCTAGTTTCACTGTAATATTGTGCTATGTGCATCTATCTTATAGTGTACATTTTGTTTCTTTAACAATAGACAGTCACAATTTGTTACATTTTGCCCCCAAGTAATTCTTTTTCCATGAGATTTTGAGAGAGAGAGAGATAAGATACACATTTGTCATTAGAGGTCTGGTTGCTTGATTTTGAATCGCTGCCACACATGCTTGCAGTGAGCGGGCAGCATTGATGAACCAGGGCACACACACAGTTAACGCTCACTGGCGCCGACACACGTCAATTAACAATTTAGTAGCATGTCCATCGTGAAATCTATCAAGCAGTAGTACTGCTGCTGTTGCTAACCCTGTTAATTAAGCTGTTGCTGTTAAGCTTTGATCTAACCCTGTTAATTAAGTTGCTGCTAACCCTGTTAATTAAGCTGCTGCTGTTTACTGCTGCTGCTGCTGTTAATTAAGTTGTTGCTGTTTACTGCTGCTGCTGTTAATTAAACTTTGACCTAAGCCATGGGTCTCCTGCTAGTTAAGCAATTAAGCTTGAGCCTTGAGCTACTGCCATGCTCTGAAAGTCTAATGAGGGGTGGGAGCCTGGAGGGACATGTTGTCAAAGTTCCTGTTTCCAGGGAGCACACATTGTCTACTACTGGTAATATTCCAGTGGTATTTTTGCTGGGTTTTGTCTCCGACCATCATGTCGTGATGATTTTGCAGGTACCCCGAGAGGCCCTTGAGTTCGCTGGAATGTCGATTAACTTCCGTTCCGGCAAATTCGGGTACTCCATATGTCCTATTTTCAGCAAAGGTCATGCTCAAATTTTCCGTGAATTTTAGCATGACTTTGCTAAAAATAGGACATATGGGGTACTTGTGACTAATGCATGGGCCGGGGTATCTTAGTACTTAATTAAGTAAGATCAACTGCCCTTTTATTGTTGTTGCATTAAACCATAGGCGGCAATAGAGCCAAGTGATTAGGCCCAACTTAGAATTCTCCTTCCCAGCTTAGCTTTTAGGATGCCTCGGTGTCGACAAACCATAAATTATAAAACCTTGGCTTTTAGGGTGCCCCGGTGTCGATAAAAACCTAAATGATGAAAGCTTAGGCTTTTACAGTGCCTCGGCGTCGAAAAACCCTAAATGATAAAAGCTTAGCTTTTAGGATGCCTCGGTGTCGACAAACCCTAAATGATGAGACCATGATCTTGTTCCTTGACAATAACCAACTTTTTGACCAAACTTTTTTCCTATTTAGAGAGAAACAAAGAAAAATATGGTAAAAAAAAATGCCACCTACAGGGCCGCCACGGCTTGAATACAACTAGAAACCCAACCATGGGCCAGGATTCAGGCCCGCAGTAGGCCCACAGGCACACAGTCACACAGTCGCAATTACGCCCGAAAGCCTGCAGTTGAGAGGAGCTCGAGAGGGTGGGCGCAGCAGTGCTTATAAACCACTCTCGAGCTCTCTCAACTAGCGAGGTAGGACTAAACTTTTGGCCGCGACGTGGGCAGCACTAGGACGTTGGTCCCGGTTGGTGGCACCAACTTGGACTAAAGGTGCTCATTAGTCCCGGTTCGTGGCACCAACCGGGACCAATGCCCACCTTTTTGTCCCGGTTGGTGCCACCAACCGGGACCAATGGCCTCTTTTTCCCGCCCTTTGGGCTGCTGAAAACTGGCCATTTGTCCCGGTTGGTAGCACGAACCGGGACTAATGGTTCAATTAGTCCTGGTTGGTGCCATCAACCGGGACCAATTCTTCTGCTATATAAGCAGCACTTTGGAGATTTTCATATTTACATCGTCACTTCGTCCCCGACGCCGCCAGGTTACTCGCCGTCGCCGCCTCTACCCCGACCTCGCCGTCGATGGCCTGCCCCGACCTCGCCGTCGCCGCCCTCTCCCCGACCTCACCGTCGCCGCCCTCCCCGACCTCGCTGTCGCCGCAAAGTTAGCACTCCGGCCTTCCCCTCCGCCGCCGCCCCTGCCTGCTCTGCTCCTCTGCATGCCGCCGCCCCGGCCTGCTCTGCTCGATCTGCTCTGCTTTTTTTCCATTAAATGTAACTTTTGCAACACAATTTTGTTGATATATATATGTGCATATTTAGAAACAAATTGTGTTGCAAAAGTTACATTTAAGGTTAGTTAATTTAGTGTAAATGTTAGATGAATTTTCTGTTTTTATAGTTTTTATATTTCTTTATAGCTTTAGTTATATATACAAATGTTAGATGAATTTTCTGTTTTTATACTTTTAGTGATAGAATGTAGTTTTTTTAGTAAGAACTAGTTCATTTTTATTTATATTAAGTGCTTATTAGTTGAACTAGTTGAATTAATAGAACTAGTTTATTCTTAGTAAAACTAGTTTAATTTTAGTAAAACTAGTTTATTTTTAGTAAGAACTAGTTCATTTTAATTTATAGTAAGTGCTTATTAGTTGAACTAATTGAATTAATAGAACTAGTTATTCTTAGTAAAACTAGTTTAATTTTAGTAAAACTAGTTTATTTTTAGTAAGAACTAGTTCATTTTTATTTATAGTAAGTGCTTATTAGTTGAACTAGTTGAATTAATAGAATTAGTATATTCTTTTAGTTCAAGCAATTATTCCCGCATCTACGTCGACGATGCCTATCCCGCATCCTCGTCGTCGACTCAACGGAGGCCTGCTTGATCAGAGGGGTCATGTTCGGGACTGGGCTCCGCCGGGCTGGTATTGGGAGGTGCTTCCTTCCGGTGGGCGCAACTTGATGAGGAGCCTACCCGTTGTTTACCCTAACCTTCTTTGGTGGCGGGCGCGCGGGCCAGTGACGGTGCGGAGGCTTGAGGACCCCGGAGAGGTTGTACGTCACCGTGTCGGCGAGGAGGACGAACACGTCCGTCGCTACATGGTTGCGTTGGAGGGCAGGTTCGACAATACATGGCAGGTTCTTCAGGAATCTCACTGGAGCTATGATCCTGTGATGGTTTCTTCTCTTTGGGTGTCCACCGCCCATGCCGATACCCGTCGTTCGCTAGGGTTTTAGCTGTATTAATTAATTAGTGATTCTATATGTACTATACTATTCGAGATGTATTAGTGATAATATTCGGCGATGTACGGATGCAAGAGATGATTTAGTTTTGCTTATTGAATGCTCAAACTGGAGTCCAACCAAATCTCCATGTCAATATATATGAGTCCTATAATTAAGATATTTTGAAATGTTTTTGTTTATATTTTCAACCATTGAATTTTGGCATGACTTGTGATACAATATGTAGGAAATGTCATCGTCTGACGATGACGATAGGATCCCAGCGTGCGACTGGTGTGGCGACGATCGGGGTCAGTGCGAAAGGCCACACCTGGTAGACGATCGATGCTTCAGTGTTAAGCTCGATGAGGCCTTCGATTTTGAGATGGTATGCAACACGACAAGTCTTGTTTGGTAATTAAGCATGACTTATGCCTTCTTTCCAACGTGTAATTTTCGTCTTTTACAATTCGACTAGCTTATCCCATGCCATGCAAGACATTATGTCTTTGAGCATCTGGATTTCGAAGATCATGAAAGTATGGAAACAAAGCAAATTCATCTCAGGACCCATCATGATTATGATTTTCTTGTAAAGCTATATAATTCGGAGAGCTTAACCCATTTTGGTTGCTCGAATTGGAGAGCACTGTGCAAGGCATATGATTTTCGGAAGGGTATGTATGTCACCTTTGACCTTGGTGATGATGACGATGGCATGTGGGTCCTTGTTGATACGCTTCCAGTTCTACCTCTATGTGAGTTTCTCAAACATATTTATTAAGTAATTTATGTTGCGTCTTTCAAAATAATTGACAGCTTAGTTCCATTAACAGCTTATTTCCATTCTTCAAGAAATGTACGGAAGGTGGTAGACAGAACCCACTACACTGATGGTGCGGAATTAACTTGTCAGAAGAAAAATCATCTTGTCTCGTTACTTTCTTATTTTGAGCGTTACAATACCTATGCTAGAACTCCTGCACATTAAGGTCAATACGTGCCACTAGTGCACGTGTTGAACTACGGTAACATCCATGGAGATGTCATGGTAAGATTTGTGGCCGATCATCTTTTGCATAAATTCTTCTAAAACTAAACTACATTACTAACTACAAAGTTATTACTATGTTTTTCAACAGAAAATCCCTTCGGATTGTGTGCCTCATCTGATGTTTCAGAAATGTCACCTCCATGTTATGAGCTTATTACCGTACTCGTCAAGTCAACATCCTACACATAACTGTCCATACAGGATTTCTAAATCCAATGAAGACTTGACAATCAAAGATTGGAAGAAATAAACGGTCAGTCGTAGGGAGCTACATGAAAGTGACATTGTGCGAAAGCCAAGAATTGGAGACATGATAATCTGCATTCTCCATAATGGAGAGTCAGGGCCTATCTTATTTTATGCTATTTCACCTTAGAGAGGGTGTACTTAATTAAGTATAGCTACTTATGATCATGTTCTAAGAAGTTGTTAGATGACTATGATGATGATGATGAGCAGAACTTGTTATTATGACAACGAGTAGAAGTTGTGAGATGACGATGATGCTGGGTATGACTTTTTTATTATGACAACGACGATGATGATTTATTATTAATTATGATGATGCATTGTTATATGAGAATGCACGGAGATAAGAGAGGGCACTTCTCTCTATTAGCTAGCTAACACAATATATGAAACCCCTAAATTAACCATACAACACACAACCCCCCCCCCCTTAGAAAAAAAAACAAAAACCCTAGCCCCTGAAGTGCTGACGCGTGAAAGCTTATTTGTCCCGGTTGGTGCTACCAATCGGGACAAAAGCCCCCCTGCCAGCACAAGCCGCTACTGCCACGTGGAGGGCCATTTGTCCCGGTTGGTATAAGAACCGGGACTAATGGTCTAGGGCATTTGTATCGATCGTTTAGTCCCGGTTCCCCAATCGGGACAAATGGCCCTGATGAACCGGGACAAATGACCCTTTTTGCACTAGTGGAGGTTGCATTTCAACAACGACTGTGTGGTAGATGGCCCACTAGTTTTGAACTACACTTTTCCGTTTTGACCTGAATAAAAGCAATCTAAGGCTGATGTCTCTGGCGAGAAAAAAAACACTGCACACTGTACTAGTGATGTACCTAACCCATATATTGTTATGGAAGATGATGTTTTGCAATGATCTCGTTGAGCTCTGCAGGAGCAAGATTAAATCACTGCCCTATTACAATATAGTGTAGCCAGGAAATCAATCCATGCAGTTGGCCATATGAAATATAAAGTTACTCACTACAGTAGTACAAATTTCTTGGAACAAGAACTACAACAATGGTTGACAATGATAGTTACCTATCTTATTCGACTTAACATATATGCTGTTGAAACTCGCATCCGGAAACGAACCTAAGGATTACGGGACCTATGCAGCGTGACAAGGCGACCAGCAACATCTGTCATTGACGGTCTTTGATCTGCTTCAAGGTTAAGACACTCAACAGCAATATCTACCAACTTGTTGAGAAGTTCCAAATCTCTGGTCGTTGCAATTTCCTTATCAAAGAGCTCAGTCATGCTCTCCCCATTCTGGTGACACTCTAGGAAGCTCCTCACTAGGCTATTATTGTCAGAATGAGTGGCCCTCTTCCTGCTAATGAGCTCTAAGATGACGACCCCAAAACTGTAGACATCACTTTTGTCGGTCAGCCGACCTGTTTGTAGGTATACGGGATCCATATATGACATGTCACCTATGATGTTTCTAGTGTGGTCCTTGCCTTGTGCAATCAACCTCGATATGCCAAAATCCGCGATCTTCGGGGAAAAGTTCTCATCCAAGAGTATGTTTGCTGGTTTAACATCACCATGCAGGATTGTGTTATGGGTTTGTGAGTGCATATAAGCTAGACCATGTGCTGAGTCTTCAAGAATACTTAGACGTACATCCAAGTCAAGAAGCTCCTTGTGATCAGCTCCATGAAGATTGTCCTCCAAGCTTCCTTTGGAGATGAATTCATAGACTAGCATGGGGTTATCCACTTCGAGGCAACAACCTATAAGCCTTACGATGTTCTTGTGGCTGACTTGAGACAGGATGGTGACTTCATTTGGAAATTGCTCCTTCTCTAGGACACTGCGTCCATTTGGTTTCTTTACTGCGACGATAACTCCATCAACAACACCCTTGTAAACTTCACCAAAGCCACCTTTACCAATTACATTGCTACTCTTTAAAACTGGTTTGAGATTCGCCCTGGTGTAAATCTTAATAGTTCTAGCTTTCTCTAACGTAAGACCACCATTCTTTCGGTAAAAGTCTTCGGCCTTCCGCTTCTCTTTGCGAAGAATAAAAAAGAATGCCAGAAATGCCAAGACAAGAATGCCACCTATTGCACCTACATGGGCAAAGAAACAAATTTAAAACTATTGTAATAATCAAAGTTTCTCGACATTAATTTTCCTGTCATCCAACTTAACGGTTGTAACGAGCAAACCTAAATTTTGAGTTTACGCTTGATTCGAAGTGCGAGCAAATATGTTAAATAAATGGATGTCAGGATACATACAAACTAAGTGTAACCATTCAATTAGGGATCCTAATATATACCCAGTGGTAATTACCCTCATGTCTCATAGTACCATCTAGTATATATATAAATTTTCATTCTAAGTATGTTCATATACTATATCTAATTTTTCAAAGTGAGATATATGAAAAAATTTGTGTGTGAGTCCATAGTTATTAGTATATTTTGAAAATTTGTGTGTGAGTCCATAGTTATTAGTATAATGTAATATGGTAAAAAAAAGGTACATACTACCTAGAATGTGGTACATATAGTACCCATATATTATTATAAATATATATATGAATCAATCAGTACATTGAAAATTAGTAACTCGTGTAGTAGGAGTATGATATTTACCTACGGAAATCTGTGCTGCAAGTGGGAACTTTTGAGTGCATGGTTCGGTTCTTGGATCACGACTCTGATAACCAGGAGGGCACTCGCATTCGTAACCTCCTTGGATATCCGTGCACACACCGTGGCAACCATACTTGTCTGGATCTGCACATTCATCAATATCTGTGTCGCACAAATTGATAGAAACGATGGTTTGTTAGGATATCAATAAAGAGAAATGTTTTTCTAGGTCTTAGTCATTTGAGAGTCTCTATCGGTTCATAATGATTTAGACTTGATAAAATGTCAGTAGATGGAGACCTGAACGAAGACACAAAATGATACTTATAATGGTACACCTAACAGTAAGAATGGTGGGTCTTACCGGTGCATCCGCCGGGAACGTAGGCGTTTCCATGGTAGCCGTCCGAACACTTGCAGTTGTAGCCAGGCCCATTGGTGGCATCATCGCAATGGCTGTTATTGCTGACGCAGGCGTACTGACTCGTCTTGGCGGCTTGCTTGCACGACGGCGTGTCGCCGGGGGTAGAGCTGTTGCCGCGAATGGCCCAGTCCAGCCACACCGGCGAGGTCCGTTTGGTGTCCATCTTCAGGTCGGACCGGAGGAAGCTGTAGTTGGTCCTGTCGACGAGGAAGGCGTACTCGCAGGGGCTGTAGTCCATCATGGTGGAGTGGTCGTAGGACCGGAACTTGTAATAGTTGTGGGTGAGCCCCGGTGGGATGTCGACGTGGCAGCAGCCGACGCCGGCGCAGAGGCCGTCCTGTGCGCTCGCGGAGTTGTTGCAGAAGGACATGCACCCGGTGTAGTAGGCGTAGCTGGCGGTGCCGCCCTCGGTCCACCCGCTGGCGGTGTAGGCCATGGTGTTGCAGCCGATGACGACGAGCATGTTGTGCGTGTTGGAGATGCGGTACACGCCGTCCTTGTTCATCTCGGTCTCAGCGTAGCTGAAGTCCTCGGTTGAGCTGGGGCTGGACGCGTTGTAGCAGTGATACCCGATCGGGAGCATCACCTCGGACTCGTCTGGATCCACCGACAGGCGCACCACCTGGAGAGCCGTGCCGGCGAGGACAGGGCCGCCCTTGGTGCACTCGATCTCGAAGCCCTTGCGGAAGCATCCGTTGCCGATGCCGAAGGGGGAGGGGATGTCCACGCCGCCGCAACTCCGCCGGCACACAGGAGTCGGCGCAGTGAGGCTCTCGGTGGTTGCTGCCGCTGCCACAAGGAGCAGCAGCATGGTCGTCAGTGTCGTCCACATTTGCTGCATGCTGGGCCTGGGTGTGTCTAAGTTTCCTGCAAGTCATCGCTTTTATAAGCAGTGAGGGAGTATTAGCACTCCAATTAAGTTAACTAATTGCTGCCATCCGCATTAATTAGTAGTACCACAGTACTATTTTCTCCACCATCTCAAATATGACCAGGTTTTCGATAACGGTCTTATCTTGTCAATTAATTTCTGTCAGTATATGTAGAGGAATAATAGACCTGTAAGAGCGAAAATCCTACGTCCACAGGCGGTCATTACTTCATAGATCACGTAGATGTAGCATTGCTCCCCTATGAATTCTGCTGCTTTTAGCCATCCCTCTCCTATAAGAGGCATCCTCTATACACCGTGTCTAGTTGCCTCTAAAAAAATGCTAGTGTCACCTCTAATCTTAGAGATTCCTTCTAAATCTTATGAGGCATGATACGCATCGTCCGACTTCTCTTTTTAAATGGACCGTCGATCTGTTCAATGCATTATAGGAAAAACATTTGTTGCGTTGTGTTCATATGCATGTAAGCCCAGAGTGCTTTATCGGGCACTCGGCTTACATACATGTACGCCCAGAGTGCAAACCCCAAAATCCATGCCAAAATATTGACTCCCGCGAATAGAGGCCACTGGAGCCCCAGGCTCCCGGTTTGTCATTGGTTCATCCACCGATGCCTGCTGGCAGCAACCCACGGGCTTACAACCCCGTCCCAGCCAGGCCAGCAACACAATTCCACCACAATTCTTACTGAGTGATGTAACCCTAGCTCGGTCCAGTGTATAACACGAGCCTGGGAGGAAACTGAGGAATCCAATTCATTCTAAATCATCTTAGAGGCAGGGTTTTCACCTACTACCATCTTATTCCTCACCGCTGCCAACCACGAGAGCTTGTAACCCAATAAAGCGATCTCGCCGGTGATCTTCCCGATTGCCGGTGGGTGCTCCAGCCCTACAAACATGAAAGGTAGGTGTAGGGTCTTGGGTTGTCCTGGAGGGCATGATCCTGAATGAATCACCCGTCTCGTGTCTTACCATCTCGGTCCACAGAGCGCAACTGCTTGAAAAAAAATACATCCTCGGTCGACGACACTGCCGGTCTCAAGAACACCAAGACTATATGGGGTGCATCAAGGTGGAAAGGATCCGTGCGAATAGTGCAGTTGATCTGGGGCACCTCGCGGAGAGGGCAGGCATTGCAACACGCACACACACACGGCTGTGCGGGCAGGCACTACAATCCACGACATGGTATGGTGCCATGCTTGGCAGGCACGATAACGACGATGATTGATTTGGTGTGGCAGGACCAGTAGAGCCCTTTGAACAACGTAATGCAAGTTATATACTTTATCATGAAAATATATCATTAGAACATTCAAATGTTTTATTCTCTAATGCTATAACTTTTACGGTATGCATTTGTATCACATTGGTCAAATTATCGAGTTAGTTATACAGACAAGTAGACCCTATGCACAGGAGAAGGAAGGAGTATTGTTTTCAGGAGTGCATATTAGTATCATACGGCTACTTGATTGGATGAATTAACTACCCATTTTTTTTAAGCCAAATGATAAGTGTCACACTTCAGATGTGTGGCGTCCCGGCCCTGATGTTTTTCGATAGGCATGCAAGGATGGCGAATTTTAGTGACACACGGCAAGTTTTTTTTTTTTGTGGGTGACGCACGAAAGTTTCTAGCAAAAAGTAAACTGAAGCATGGAAATTGTCACGCAAGGCTACTATGGTTGTCGTCCTCGTATAACTAAATTTCCGTTCGGAAATGTTCAAAGTTGCCATGTGCTCGTACCTGATGATCGGGCGTTATCAGGGTCCCTTTTCAAATGACTCACAATCACACGGACCTCGAAACCCCACTTAATTGATGACATATGAGCCTGGCCGCGTGCACGCTTCTCTCTCATAAGAAACTCTGGCCAAATGTCAATGGCGTGAAGTACATGATTTGCTACGTTCTGCGGGTCATCCATGTGAACAAACCATAAGAAAATACAGGACTACTTTACCTGTTATCCATGCCATCTTTCATTTTCTGGACAGCTAATGTACTCCAATTAGCGGTGACTGCTATTGTATATTGGTTGTTACAGGATTGAGCATCCCAAAGATCAAGAATGTTATGGCTCATAAGCTTGCAAGGAAGCTTTCTATAGTAGAATTCCCACTAGTTGCCAGAAATCCAATTCGGCTTTTTGGAGCATATGCTCCTGCCCGCTAAAAACGCCTTTTGCAAATGTCAACTTTCTTTAAATAACTTGTATGTGTTTATTGTCACACCAAAATGCTCGAGATGTAACTCTAAAATGGATTTTGAAGCCGTTTCTTTTCCTTGAGGGAACTTGATCTATGCACATTGCCTAGGTTGCTAATATTAATATGTGGAGCCCTGTTTTGAGGGTTGTTGCTATGCTTGCCAAAAAAGTTAAAAATATATCAAAAAGATGGAATATGTTATCATGTCTGTATACGTGTGGCATGTTCAAAGTCAATGGCAACGCCGGACTCTTTACTAAAGAGTGCTCCTATCGAGGACTTGCTAGGTCCTTTGGTCCGTCATTATTTATTTTGTTGTGGTTAATGATTGCGGCCTAAGTTGCGTAAACCAATCTAATTAATGCAATTAAATCCACACTTTTCTTTGTCAACACTAATTAGGCTTTGGCCACAATGCAACGGTGCCTCTCGATACCAGAAATTTGCAGGGGCACAGAGGTGCGGGGACATGCACTTGCCCAGTGGTGCCAGCCGTCTGATGGCCTCACGATCCGTAAAGTCGTTGGACCCCGAACGAGAGCACAGTAAGGTAAGTATTAGTGTCTGAAACTTACGAGTTTGTCAGTCGCATGTTCTGAAACTTACGAGTTTGTATGTCGCTCGTACTAAGTTTCAAAAGTCGAAACTTAAAACTTACTATTTTTTTGGTCACATGTTGTTAAACGTAAGATTATGCCGGTCACTCATATCAAGGTTCAAAAGCTGAAACTTCACAACAAATTTAACAGTCTGTCGAAACGTGTTCAAAATGGATCTCATTTGAAAGCCCTCGTCACAAAAAACACAAATAGGCAAACGTAATAAAATTTGGACTTTCGCGTGAGATGATATGAAAGATTAAAAAAAATGAAAGACAGAAGACAAAGGGGGTTGCATGCCCCGCACCTACATGTTAGAAATCATTTTCCTTCTTGATCGATACCTATGTGCATCCTCTACTGAATTATCCTTGTGACAAATTTTAAACTATTCTTTTCGATGCATTTCAAGAAGGAAAGAAAACACACATTTCAGCTTTATAAAGTACGTCTGAATTGTTCACGGTTCAAATTATTTACAGAAACACTCATCCAAGAGCAATGTTGACAATAAAAGGTTCAACGAGCTCAAGATTTTAAAACTGACACGGCAAAATTTTCGAAAGAAATTCTCGGCAAAAGAAAAAAAAAATCAATGGCCAGATCAAAATCTTTGTCAAGGGGTGCAGTATCGATTACTTGCCAGATCAAAATCTTCATCATTTACAAATCGATCACCAATGGCGTTAATATACACCATCTTCATATTTTTGCGGGTAAATATCTGATCTCACAGGCCGTGCCATCTCCGTCCCTACTGAGATGAAGATTTGTTCATATGCGTACAAGCCCAATTGCTGAAGGTATTGCGGTTGGTTTGTACTGCTTGCAGCATGCAAGTTGCATTTTCAAATGACTTACATATATATTTAATTTTTTCATCATTGAACTGAAATCACACATTTTCTAAATCAATTGATGAAAACATACAAAACAATGTTCTTTGTTGATCATTGTTCTAATTAATGTTCCCCTCCTTGGTGGCGCCGGTATGGATTGATCTTCTCACTTCACCTTCGCCTAGGTCTCCTGGGCGAAAGCTCTAACTTTGTTGGGCAGCGGCGGCGCTCACGGCGGCGTTTCCTTCTGAAGGAGCCGCTTTGGGAACTTGGGGTTGGGTGGCGCTTGTCGGTGGTGGGTGACGGTGGTGATGCGGCCCTATCCTAGCTTGGATTTACGTCCGTTGCTTGGAGATGGACTCGCGTAGGTGGAGATCGTCGGCTGGCGTCGTGGTGGCGTCAATGGAGGAGGATATGCGAAGGCTCGCGTAGGTGGAGGTCATCGTTTGGCATCGTGGTGGTCTCGATGGCGGAGGATCTGCCAAGGTTGTCACCTCAATGTGCTCTGAAGATGGACCAATGAAAGATGGCAGCAACCGCACGTGTGAGTGCGACGGACCGGTCTGAGCCTCGGACCCGGCAGATGGCTCGGTCGGGGCCTCCGGCTTTAGATGTTAGGCTTGCGTGAGAGGTATGTGTATGTGGCCTAGCTTGCACCCCTTCATCATTTGGATAGGAGTAGCGACAGATGTTGCTAAGATGGCGGATTTATTTATTTTGTTGTTCTACATTGTAAGGTTCTCAAGAATAATCAATAAAATGGCCGGGGTCATCTTTTTTTTAAAAGCCAAGTATCCTTGCTACGGTGTATGCAAAAACACCCAAAGATGGTACGGATGCGAATGTCCTGCAGGTAATCGGAGCCATGACCCAAGAACAGAACCATGTACTCAACAGTTACCACTTGCAGCACAAATATCCATAGGAAACATCATACTCCTACTACACCTGTTACTTTTCATTGTATTAATGTCATCGCTTTTGCTAATTTAATTATATAAACTGTTCTCTCTTAGTCGACTCAATATACATATACATACAGCTAGTTAAACTATTCTTGCAACTAGCTCTTTTCTAATATGTATTCGTATTGTTTGAGACTCACAAGTCAAGTCACAAGAATTTAACACAATTTAAGCTTCCTGATGAACAGAAAGACAATCCTCAATCTTATAGTATTGGTGAAGGTAGCGTACACTCTACACACTGTGTAAATTGCCCCATTTTCAAAACGACTCGTAGTCGCGCTAGCGGCTGGTTTGACCTCGAAACGCCAACTAAATAATGCCAAGCATATGAGCTTGGTGCCGTTCACACGCATGAAACGGATCAAAACGATTTTCCTTCTCGTGAGAAACTCTGCCCAAAGTAAATGGGGCAAGAGCATCTCCAGCCATTCGGCCCCCGGGACGCCGAAAAAGCGCCGTTTGGGGCTGAACCGACGCTAGCTTTTGGCGTGGGGTGATTGCGCCCACGGTCGTCGCCCCCAGATCGCCCCCAACTCGACGCAAACTCGACAATTTGATTCGAATTCGGCATAAACTCGACGATTTGATTCGAATTCGGCATAAACTCAACAGTTTTTATTCAAATTTGTATAAAAAATAGAAAAAAAACAAAGTACGCCTAGCGCTACTACGCCGCGGCCGCCGCCCGCCTTCTACATGCCGAGGAGCCTGTAGAAATGGGTGTAGTCGCCGCCGTCGCCGTCGCCGTCATCAGCGCCGCCCCGCATCGAGCCGCCGTCGTCCCTGCTGCACCCCTGACCGGGGTCGTCGACGCGTGGGGGGTTGGACGACCCGAGCGTGTCCTCCTCGTCGCTGTTGAGGACGACAACGCCACCTACCTCGCGTCCGCGATGCCGGGCTTGATCTCCTCGTAGGCCCGGAGCTAGCGCTCCACCTGCTGGCGGACGTATAGTACGCCTTCATCCAGTTGAGGGCGGTCTCGTCATCGTAGGCCCTGAAATAGGCAAAAAAAAAACAATCTGTACTGGACCTTTGGGTTAATAGGTTAGTCCAAAAAATAATAAAAATGTGTATAACAAAGCCCATTAAACATTGAAAACATCATAAATAATAGCATGGAACAATGAAAACTTATAGATACGTTGGAGACGTACCAAGCATCCCCAAGCTTAATTCCTGCTCGTCCTCGAGTAGGTATATGATAAAAACAGAATTTTTGTTGTGAAATGCTAACCAACATAATTTTCAATGTAATTCTTTTTATTGTGGCATGAATGTTCAGATCTGAAAGATTCAATACAAAAGTCTATATTGACATAAGAAATAACAATACTTCAAGCATACTAACAAAGCAATCATGTCTTCTCAAAATACCATGGCTAAAGAAAGTTATCCCTACAAAATCATATAGTCTGGCTATGCTCCCTCTTCATCACACAAAATATTCATATCATGCATAGCCCCGGTTTTAGCCAAGCACTTGTTTTCATACTCAATCCTTTCAAACCTTTCAACTTTCACGCAATACATGAGCGTGAGCCATGGATATAGCACTATGGGTGGAATAGAGTGGTGGTTGTAGAGAGGACAAAAAGAAGGGAGATAATCTCACATCGACTAGGCGTATCAACGGGCTATGGAGATGCCCATCAATAGATGTCAATGTGAGTGAGTAGGGATTGCCATGCAATGAATGCACTAGAGCTAAAATGTATGAAAGCTCAACAAAAGAAACTAAGTGGGTGTACATCCAACTTGCTTTCTCATGAAGACCTAGGGCATTTGAGGAATCCCATCGTTGGAATATACAAGCCAAGTTCTATAATGAAAATTCCCACTAGTATATGAAAGTGACTAAACATGAGACCCTCTATCATGAAGAACATGGTGCTACTTTGAAGCACATATGTGGAAAAAGATAGTAGCAATTGTCCCCATTTCTTTTTTTTTCTTTTTTTTCTCGGCCTTTCTTTTTTTGGTCTTTCCTTCCTTTTTTTTTCTTTGGGAGAATGCTCTAATAATGATGATCATCATACTTATATTGATTTACAACTTGATATTACAACTCGATACTAGAACAAAGTATGACTCTATATGAATGCCTCCGGCGGTGTACCGGGATGTGCAATGAATCAAGAGTGACATGTATGAAAAATTATGCATGGTGGCTTTGCCACAAATACGATGTCAACTACATGATCATGCATGGCAATATGACAATATGAAGCGTGTCATATGAACGGAATGGTGGAAAGTTGCATGGAAATATATCTCGGAATGGCTATGGAAATGCCATGATAGGCAGGTATGGTGGCTGTTTTGAGGAAGGTATATAGTGGTGTATGGTACCGGCGAAAGTTGCGCGGTACAAGAGAGGCTAGCAATGGCGGAAGGGTGAGATTGCGTATAATCCATGGACTCAACATTAGTCATAAGAACTCATATACTTATTGCAAAAATTTACGAGTCATCAAAACAAAGCAATCAACACATGCTCCTAGGGGGGAGGTTGGTAGGAGTTAACCATCGCGCACCCCCGACCTCTACACAAAGGATGACACTCTACAAATACCTCATGCTCTAACTTCGTCACATAGCGGTTCACCATACGTGCATGCTACGCGAATCACAAACTTTAACACAAGTATTTCTCAATTTAATAATAACTCCACTAGCATGACTCTAATATCACCATCCTCATATCTCAAAACAATTATCAAGTATCAAACTTCTCATCATACTCAATGCACTTTGTATGAAAGTTTTTACTACATTCATCTTGGATGCCTATCATGTTAAGGCTAGTTTTATAGCCAAAGCACATTACCATGCTGTTATAATAGACTCTCAAAAGGATATAAGTGAATCATGAGAGATCAACAATTTCTTCAAAATAAAATCACCACTGTGCTCTAAAAGATATAAGTGAAGCACTAGAGCAAACTATTTAGTTCAAAAGATATAAGTGAAGCACATAGATGTTCTAACAATTCCTAGGTCATATTTATCTCTCTCAAAAAGGTGTTGTTGGGGAACGTTGCATGGGAAACAAAACATTTTCCTACCGTTCACCAAGATCAATCTAGTAGAAGCAACTACGAGAGGGGAGTGTGATCTACGTACCCTTGTAGATCGCTAAGCGGAAGCGTTATGAACGCGGATGATGGAGTCGTACTCGTCGCGATTCAGATCGCCGAAGACCTAGCACCGAAGCAACGGTGCCTCCGCGTTCTTCACACGTACGGCTCGGGGACGTCTCCTCCTTCTTGATCCAGCAAGGGGTGGAGGAGAGGTTGATGGAGAACCGGCAGCACGACGGCGTGGTGGTGATGGTGGAGAAGAACTCCAGCAGGGCTTCGCCTAAGCACCGCGGGAGAAGAAGATATGACGGGAGAGGGAGGGCAGCACCGAGGCACGAACTGTGTTGGCTGCCCTCCCTTTGCCCCACTATATATAGGGGGGGTGGAGAGGTTAGGGCGCCCTAGGGTTTCCCCCTAGGGGCCGGCGGCCAGGGCAAGGGGAGGGGGGCGGCGGCCAAGGCAGGGGGAGGCGCCCAGGCCCTAGGGTTTCCCCCCTAGGTGCCTTGCCCCCCAAGCCCAAGGGGTGCGGCCAGCCCTAGGGGGTCCCACCCCCTTAGCCGCATGGGGAGAGGGCCCAGGGGGGGCGCACAGCCCCCTGAGGGCTGTGGTGTCCCCCCTTGTGGCCCAATAGGCCCAGAACACCTTCCGGACCCCCCGAAAACCTTCCCGGTACTCCGCCGATTTCCCGATGCTCCCCGGAACACTTCCGGTACTCCGAAACCTTTCATCCTATATATCAATCTTCGTCTCCGGACCATTCCGGAGACCCTCGTCATGTCCGGGATCTCATCCGGGACTCCGAACAACCTTCGGTAACCATGCACTCTTCTCACTAACAACCCTAGCGTCACCGAACGTTAAGTGTGTAGACCCTGCGGGTTCGGAAAACATGTAGACATGACCGAGACACTCCCAGGTCAATAACCAATAGCGGGATCTGGATACCCATATTGGCTCCTACATGTTTCTCGATGATCTCATCGGATGAACCACGATGTCAAGGATTCAGGCAATCCCGTATACAGTTCCCTTTGTCTCGTCGGTATGTTACTTGCCCGAGATTCGATCGTCGGTATCTCTATACCTAGTTCAATCTCGTTACCGGCAAGTCTCTTTACTCGTTACCATAATACATAATCCCGTGACCAACTACTTAGTCACTTTGAGCTCATTGAGATGACGTATTACCGAGTGGGCCCGGAGATACCTCTCCGTCACACGGAGTGACAAATCCCAGTCTCGATCCATGTCAACTCAACAGACACCCTCGGAGATACCTGTAGAGTACCTTTATAGTCACCCAGTTACGTTGTGACGTTTGGCACACACAAAGCACTCCTACGGTGTCAGTGAGTTACATGATCTCATGGTCATAGGAACTTATACTTGACATGCAGAAAACTATAGCGATAACTTCCACGATCAAAAGCTATGTTTAACGTTTGGGTCTCGTCCATCACATCATTCTCCTAATGATGTGATCTCGTTATCAAATGACAACTCATGTCTATGACCTGGAAACCGCGGTCATCTTTGATCAACGAGCTAGTCCTGTAGAGGCTCACTAGGGACACAAAATCTGTCTATTCATCCACACATGTATTTGAGTTTCCAATCAATACAATTATAGCATGGATAATAAACGATTATCATGAACAAGGAAATATAATAATAACTCTTTTATTATTGCCTCTAGGGCATATTTCCAACAGTCTCCCACTTGCACTAGAGTCAATAATCTAGCATTACAAGGTAATGAATCTAACACCCATAGAGTCTTGGTGTTGATCGTGCTTAGCCCGTGGAAGAGGCTTAGTCAACGGATCTGCAACATTCAAATCCGTGTGTACTTTGCAAATGTTTATGTCCTCCTCCTTGACCGAATCGCGGATGGAATTGAAGCGTCGCTTTATGTGTCTGGTCCTCTTGTGAAACCTTGGTTCCTTGGCTAGAGCAATGGCACCAGTGTTGTCACAGAACAGAGTCATTGGGTTCAGTGCACTAGGCACAACTCCAAGATTTGTCATGAACTCCTTCATCCAGACACCTTCCTTTGCCGCCTCCGAGGCAGCTATATACTCCGCTTCACATGTAGAATCAGCTACCACGCTCTGCTTGGAACTGCACCAGCTTACCGCTCCCCCGTTGAGAATATATACGTATCCGGTTTGAGACTTAGAGTCATCCGGATCAGTGTCAAAGCTTGCATCGACGTAACCCTTTACGACGAGCTCTTGATCACCTCCATAAACGAGAAACATATCCTTAGTCCTTTTCAGGTACTTTAGGATATTCTTGACCGCTGTCCAGTGATCCATACCAGGATTACTTTGAAACCTTCCGGCCATACTTATGGCAAGGCTGACATCTGGTCTTGTGCACAGCATTGCATACATGATAGAGCCTATGGCTGAAGCATAGGGGACGACACTCATCTTTTCTCTATCATCCGTAGTCACTGGGCATTGAGTCTTACTCAACTTTGTACCTTGTAATACCGGCAAGAACCCCTTCTTGGATTGATCCATTTTGAACTTCTTCAAAACTTTATCAAGGTACGTGCTTTGTGAAAGTCCTATCAAGCGTCTTGATCTATCTCTATAGATCTTGATGCCCAATATGAAAGCAGCTTCACCGAGATCTTTCATCGAAAAACTCTTGTTCAAATACCCCTTCACGCTATCCAAAAATTCTATATTGTTTCCAATCAGCAATATGTCATCCACATATAATATCAGAAACGCTATAGAGCTCCCACTCACTTTCTTGTAAATACAAGCTTCATTGTAAACTTGTATAAACCCAAACGCTTTGATCACCTCATCAAAGCGAAGATTCCAACTCCGAGATGCCTGTACCAGCCCATAAATGGAACGCTGGAGCCTGCATACTTTGTCAGCATTCTCTGGATCGACAAAACCTTCCGGTTGCATCATATACAACTCTTCCTTAAGAAAACCGTTAAGGAACGCTGTTTTGACATCCATCTGCCAAATTTCATAATCGAAATATGCAGCTATTGCTAACATGATTCGGACGGATTTAAGCATCGCTACGGGTGAGAAAGTCTCATCGTAGTCAATCCCTTGAACTTGTGAAAAACCCTTTGCCACAAGTCGAGCTTTATACACGGTGACATTACCGTCAGCGTCCGTCTTCCTCTTGAAAATCCATTTATTCTGAATGGCCTTCCGCCCTTCAGGTAATACTTCCAAAGTCCATACTTTGTTTTCATACATGGATCCCATCTCGGATTTCATGGCCTCTAACCATTTGTCGGAATCCGGGCCCACCATCGCTTCTCCATAGCTCGTAGGTTCACCGTTGTCTAACAACATGACCTCCAAGACAGGGTTACCATACCACTCAGGTGCAGTGCGTACCCTTGTCGACCTACGAGGTTCGGTAGTAACTTGATCAGAAGCTCCTTGATCATCATCATTGGCTTCCTCTTCAACCTCTGCAGGCTCCACAAAAACATCTTTCTGCGCTGCGCTACTCTCTGGTTGAAGCAGAGGTTCAATAACCTCATCAAGTTCTACCTTCCTCCCACTCAATTCTTTCGAGAGAAACTCTTTCTCGAGAAAGGACCCGTTCTTAGCGACAAACACTTTGCCCTCGGATCTGAGATAGAAGGTGTACCCAACAGTTTTTGGGTATCCTATGAAGACACATTTGTCTGCTTTGGGTTCGAGCTTTTCTGGCTGAAGCCTTTTGACATAAGCATCGCAACCCCAAACCTTGAGAAAAGACAACTTAGGTTTCTTACCAAACCACAGTTCATACGGTGTTGTCTCAACGGACTTAGATGGAGCCCTATTTAAAGTGAATGCAGCTGTCTCTAACGCATATCCCCAAAACGATAGTGGCAAATCGGCAAGAGACATCATAGAACGTACCATATCTAATAGGGTTCGATTACGACGTTCGGACACACCATTACGCTGTGGTGTTCCAAGTGGCGTCAACTGTGAAACAATTCCACATTTTCTTAAGTGATCACCAAACTCATAACTCAGATATTCTCCCCCTCGATCAGATCGTAGGAACTTGATCTTCTTGTTACGATGATTTTCAACTTCACTCTGAAATTGCTTGAACTTTTCAAAAGTTTCAGACTTATGCTTCATCAAGTAAATATACCCATATCTACTTAAGTCGTCAGTGAAGGTGAGAAAATAACGATATCCACCGCGCGCCGTTACACTCATCGGACCGCACACATCAGTATGTATGATTTCCAATAAGTCACTTGCCCGTTCCATTGTCCCTGAAAACGGGGTCCTTGTCATCTTGCCCATGAGGCACGGCTCGCACGTGTCAAGTGATTCAAAATCAAGAGACTCCAAAAGTCCATCAGCATGGAGCTTCCTCATGCGTTTCACGCTGATATGACCCAGACGGCAGTGCCACAAGAAAGTGGTATTATCATTATCAACTCTACATCTTTTGGCATCAATGTTATGAACATGTGTATCATCACTATCGAGATTCAATAAGAATAAACCCCTAACTTCGGGTGCATGACCATAAAAGATATCACTCATATAAATAGAACAACCATTATTCTCTGACTTAAATGAGTAACCGTCTCGCAATAAACAAGATCCAGATATAATGTTCATGCTTAACGCAGGCACTAAATAACAATTATTCAGGTTCATAACTAATCCCGATGGTAATCGAAGAGCGAGCGTGCCGACGGCGATCACATCAACCTTGGAACCATTTCCCACGCGCATCGTCACTTCGTCCTTCGCCAGCCTCCGTTTATTCCGCAGTTCCTGTTTAGAGTTGCAAATGTGAGCAACCGAACCGGTATCAAATACCCAGGCACTACAACGAGAGTTGGTAAGGTACACATCAATAACATGTATATCATATATACCTTTGTTGTTGTTGGCCCCCTTCTTGTCCGCCAGATACTTGGGGCAGTTCCGCTTCCAGTGGCCATTCCCCTTGCAATAGAAACACTCAGTCTCTGGCTTGGGCCCAGCCTTGGGTTTCTTCATTGGATTAGCAACTGTTTTGCCACCCTTCTTAGAGTTACCCTTCTTGCCCTTGCCATTCTTCTTGAAACTGGTGGTCTTATTGACCATCAACACTTGATACTCCTTCTGGATGTCTGCCTCAGCGACTTTCAGCATCGAAAACAGCTCGGCGATGGTTTTATTCATCCCTTGCATGTTGTACTGCTGGACGAAGCTCTTGTAGCTTGGAGGGAGTGACTGGAGAATTCTGTCAATGATGGCCTCATCCGGGAACACAAGTCCCAGATCAGCTATGCGGGTATAGTACCCAGACATCTTCAGTAAGTGCTCACTGACAGACGAATTCTCCTCCATCTTGCAAGCGAAGAATTTATCGGTGGTCTCATACCTCTCGATCTTAGCATTCTTCTCAAAGATGAATTTCAACTCCGTGTACATCTCATATGCACCATGACGTTCAAAACGCCTTTGGAGTCCTCCTTCCAAGCCGTACAACATGGCACACTGTACTATCGAATAGTCATCCGAACGCGTCTGCCAGACGTTCATATCGTCCGCAGAGGCTCCAGGAGCCGGGGGTTGACCTAGCGGTGCATTTAGGACATAAACCTTTTGGGCAGCTGTGAGGATGATCCTCAGATTGCGGAGCCAGTCCACAAAGTTGCTCCCATCATCTTTCAGTTTAGCTTTCTCTAGGAACGCATTAAAATTCAGGGGAACTCCTGCGCGAGCCATCTACAACATAAATTTGCAAAGACATTTTAGACTATTGTTCATGATAAGTGAGTTATTACCTAATCAAATTAATTATAACTCCCACTCAAATTGACATCCCTCCGGTCATTCGAGCGTGACATGATCCAAATTCACCAACCCAAGTCCGATCATCACGTGAGATGAGGTGGTGTCAATGGTGAACATCAACATGTTGATCATATCTACTATATGACTCATGCTCGACCTTTCGGTCCTCCGTGTTCCGAGGCCATGTCTGTACATGCTAGGCTCGTCAAGTCTAACCCGAGTGTTCTGCACGTGCAAAACTGGCTTGCACCCGTTGTATGCGAACGTAGAGTCTATCACACCCGATCATCACGTGGTGCTTCGAAACGACGAACCTTCGCAACGGCGCACACTCGGGGGGAACACAATTTTGTCTTGAAATTTTAGTGAAGGATCACCTTATAATGCTACCGTCGTCCTAAGCAAAATAAGATGCATAAAAGGATTAACATCACATGCAAATCATAAGTGACATGATATGGCCATCAACTCGTGCTTTTGATCTCCATCTCCAAAGCACCGGCATGATCTCCATCGTCACCGGCGCCACACCATGATCTCCATCATCATGATCTCCATCATCGTGTTGCCATCGGGGTTGTCGGCGCCCCACCATGCTCTTACTACTATTGCTACCGTTTAGCGATAAAGTAAAGCATTACAAAGCGCTTAATGATTGACACGCAGGTCATACAAAAATAAAGACAACCCTATGGCTCCTGCCGGTTGCCGTATGCATCGACATGCAAGTCGATGTTAACTATTACAACATGATCATCTCATACATCAAAATATATTTCATCATGTCATTGGCCATATCATATCACATACATACCCTACAAAAACAAGTTAGACGTCCTCTAATTTGTTGTTGCATGTTTTACGTGGCTGCTATGGGTATCTAGCAAGAACGCTTCTTACCTACGCAAAACCACAACGGTGATATTCAAGTTGCTATTTAACCTTCTACAAGGACCGCCTTGTTCTATTCCGATTCAACTAAGATAGGAGAGACAGACACCCGCCAGCCATCTTATGCAACAAAAGTCACATGTCTGTCGATGGAACCGGTCTCATGTACGTGGACATGTAAAGTTGGTCCGGGCCGCTTCATCCTATAATACCGCTGAATCAAGAAAGACTAAGGAGGGCAGCAATTTAAACATCAACGCCACAAACCCTTTTGTGTTCTACTCGAGAAAGCATCTACGCAAGATCCTAGCTCATGATGCCACTGTTGGGGAACGTTGCATGGGAAACAAAAATTTTCCTACCGTTCACCAAGATCAATCTAGTAGAAGCAACTACGAGAGGGGAGTGTGATCTACGTACCCTTGTAGATCGCTAAGCGGAAGCGTTATGAACGCGGATGATGGAGTCGTACTCGTCGCGATTCAGATCGCCGAAGACCTAGCACCGAAGCAACGGTGCCTCCGCGTTCTTCACACGTACGGCTCGGGGACGTCTCCTCCTTCTTGATCCAGCAAGGGGTGGAGGAGAGGTTGATGGAGAACCGGCAGCACGACGGCGTGGTGGTGATGGTGGAGAAGAACTCCAGCAGGGCTTCGCCTAAGCACCGCGGGAGAAGAAGATATGACGGGAGAGGGAGGGCAGCACCGAGGCACGAACTGTGTTGGCTGCCCTCCCTTTGCCCCACTATATATAGGGGGGGTGGAGAGGTTAGGGCGCCCTAGGGTTTCCCCCTAGGGGCCGGCGGCCAGGGCAAGGGGAGGGGGCGGCGGCCAGGGCAGGGGGAGGCGCCCAGGCCCTAGGGTTTCCCCCCTAGGTGCCTTGCCCCCCAAGCCCAAGGGGTGCGGCCAGCCCTAGGGGGTCCCACCCCCTTAGCCGCATGGGGAGAGGGCCCAGGGGGGGCGCACAGCCCCCTGAGGGCTGTGGTGTCCCCCCTTGTGGCCCAATAGGCCCAGAACACCTTCCGGACCCCCCGAAAACCTTCCCGGTACTCCGCCGATTTCCCGATGCTCCCCGGAACACTTCCGGTACTCCGAAACCTTTCATCCTATATATCAATCTTCGTCTCCGGACCATTCCGGAGACCCTCGTCATGTCCGGGATCTCATCCGGGACTCCGAACAACCTTCGGTAACCATGCACTCTTCTCACTAACAACCCTAGCGTCACCGAACGTTAAGTGTGTAGACCCTGCGGGTTCGGAAACCATGTAGACATGACCGAGACACTCCTAGGTCAATAACCAATAGCGGGATCTGGATACCCATATTGGCTCCTACATGTTTCTCGATGATCTCATCGGATGAACCACGATGTCAAGGATTCAGGCAATCCCGTATACAGTTCCCTTTGTCTCGTCGGTATGTTACTTGCCCGAGATTCGATCGTCGGTATCTCTATACCTAGTTCAATCTCGTTACCGGCAAGTCTCTTTACTCGTTACCGTAATACATAATCCCGTGACCAACTACTTAGTCACTTTGAGCTCATTGAGATGACGTATTACCGAGTGGGCCCGGAGATACCTCTCCGTCATACGGAGTGACAAATCCCAGTCTTGATCCATGTCAACTCAACAGACACCTTCGGAGATACCTGTAGAGTACCTTTATAGTCACCCAGTTACGTTGTGACGTTTGGCACACACAAAGCACTCCTACGGTGTCAGTGAGTTACATGATCTCATGGTCATAGGAACTTATACTTGACATGCAGAAAACTATAGCGATAACTGACACGATCAAAAGCTATGTTTACGTTTGGGTCTCGTCCATCACATCATTCTCCTAATGATGTGATCCCGTTATCAAATGACAACTCATGTCTATGACCTGGAAACCGCGGTCATCTTTGATCAACGAGCTAGTCCTGTAGAGGCTCACTAGGGACACAAAGTCTGTCTATTCATCCACACGTGTATTTGAGTTTCCAATCAATACAGTTATAGCATGGATAATAAACGATTATCATGAACAAGGAAATATAATAATAACTCTTTTATTATTGCCTCTAGGGCATATTTCCAACAGGTGTGTCCAGGAAGGATGATTGTGGAAAACTAACAAGCAAAGACTCAAATCATACATGACGCTCCAAGTAAAACACATATCATGTGGTGAATAAAAATATAGTCCCGAGTATAGTTACCGATAGATGAAGATGAAAGAGGGGATGCCTTCCCGGGGCATCCCCAAGCTTAGGCTTTTGGTTGTCCTTGAATTTTACCTTGGGGTGCCTTGGGCATCCCCAAGCTTAGGCTCTTGCCACTCTTTGTTCCATAGTCCATCAAAGCAATACTCAAAACATGAAAACTTCACAACACAAAACTTAGACAAAAATCTCGTGAGCTCCGTTAGTATAAGAAAACAAACCATCACTCAAAGGTACTGTACTGAGCTCATTCATTGTTTATATTGGTGTTAAACCTACTGTATTCCAACTTCTCTATGATTCATATCCTCCAATACTACTCATAGATTCATCAAAATAAGCAAACAACACATGAAAAACAGAAACTGACAAAAACAAAATAGTTTGTAGTAATCTGTAACTTTCGCATATTTCTGTAACTCCAAATTATTTTGAAATAAATTGGTAAACGTGGGGAATTTGTCTATTAATCATCTGCAAAAAGAATCAACTAAATAGCACACTCCAGTAAAATCTGGTGACTATTCTAGTGAGTGCTAGCGATTTTGTTTTTTACAGCAAGATCATATAAACTTCACACAAGTCTTCCCAAAGGTTCTACTTGGCACAAAAACTAACTAAAACACAAAACCACATCTAAACAGAAGCTAGATGCAATATTCATTCCTAAACAGAAGCAAAAACAAAAAATATAAAATTGGGTTGCCTCCCAACAAGTGCTATCGTTTAACACCCCTAGCTAGGCATGATACAAGAATAGATCTAGGTATTGCCATCTTTGAAAGGCAATTCTTTAATTAAGCACTTGTGATTCTTAGGAACTTCTTTATTCCTATTGATAATCAAACTTTTGGGCCAGAAATCAAGAAATTCATTCGTGTCAAAAGTTTCGCTTGCAAAATTAAGAAAATTAGGATGAACACTTATAGATTTAAGATCCGTGATTCCCATAATAGATGGTTCTGTTGGAAATATGCCCTAGAGGCAATAATAAAAGTATTATTATTATATTTCCTTGTTCCTGATAAATGTCTGTTATTCATGCTTGAATTGTATTGTACGGAAACAGCGATACATGTGTGAATATATAGACCACAATAAGTCCCTGGTAAGCCTCTAGTTACCAGCTCGTTGATCAACAGATGGTCACGGTTTCCTGACCATGGACATAGGATGTCAGTGATAACGGGATCACATCATTAGGAGAATGATGTGATGGACAAGACCCAATCCTGAGCCTAGCACAAGATCATATAGTTCGTAATGCATAAGCTTTTCGGTGTCAAGTATTTATTCCTTAGACCATGAGGTTGTGCAACTCCCGGATGCCGTAGGAATACTTTGGGTGTGCCAAACGTCACAACGTAACTGGGTGGCTATAAAGGTACGCATCGGGTATCTCCGAAAGTGTCTGTTGAGTTGGTACGAACCGAGACTGGGATGTTGTCACTCCGTATGACGGAGAGGTACCTCTGGGCCCTCTCGGTAAGACATCATCATAATGAGCTCAAGGTGACTAAGGAGTTAGTCACGGGATGATGGATTACGGAACGAGTAAAGAGACTTGCCATGACGAGATTGAACAAGGTATCGGGCATACCGACGATCGAATCTCGGGCAAGTACCGTACCGATGGACAAAGGGAATAACATACGGGATTGAGTGAATCCTTGACATAGTGGTTCATCCGATGAAGATCATCGAGGAACACGTGGGAACCAACATGGGTATCTAGATCCCGCTCTTGGTTATTGACCGGAGAGGCGTCTCGGTCATGTCTACGTGTCTCCCGAACCCGTAGGGCCTACACACTTAAGGTTCGGTGATGCTAGGGTTGTAGAGATACATGCACATGGAAACCCGAATGTTGTTCGGAGTCCCGAATGAGATCCCGGACGTCACGAGGAGTTCCAGAACGGTTCGGAGGTAAAGAATGATATATAGGAAGTCCAGTTTCGGCCATCGGGTGAACTCCGGGGGTCACCGGGAGTGTCCCGGGACCACCGGAGGGGTCCCGGGGGTCAACCGGGTGGGGCCACCCATCCCGGTGGGGCCCCTAGGCCGCAAGGGGAAGGGGGCCAGCCCCTGGTGGGCTGGCGCTCCCATATGGGCCCCCCTCCATGCGCCTAGGGTTGAAACCCTAGGGGGAGGGGGCGCCCCCTGTGCCTTGGGGGGCAAGATCCCCCCCTGGCCGCCGCCCCACCCTGGAGATTGGATCTCCAGGGCCGGCGCCCCTCCTTGGCCCCTATATATAGTGAGGGGGGAGAGGGCAACCACACCTCAAGTCGCTGGCGCCTCTCCCCCCTCCCGTCACACCTCCAACTCCTCCGTAGGGCGCCGGCGAAGCCCTGCAGGATTTCCTGTTGCATCCACCACCACGCCGTCGTGCTGCTGGATCTCCGATGACCTCTCCTCCCCCCTTGCTGGATCAAGAAGGAGGTGACGTTGATGTACCGTACGTGTGTTGAATGCGGAGGTGCCGTCCGTTCGGCGCTAGGATCATCGGTGACGAAGAACGCGAAGAGTACGACTACTTCATCCTCGTTGCCTCGAACGCTTCCGCACGCAATCTACAAAAGGGTATGTAGATGCACTCCAGTATGCTCGTTGCTAGATGACTCCTTAGATTGATCTTGGTGAAAGCGTAGAATTTTTTTTGAATTCTGCTACGTTCCCCAACAGTGGCATCTGAGCTAGGTCTTTGCGTAGCATCTTGCACGAGTAGAACACAAAGTAGTTGTGGGTGTTTAGTTTGCTCAATTTTCTTGCCGTCACTAGTCCAATCTTGATTCGGCGGCATTGTGGGATGAAGCGGCCCGGACCGACCTTACACGTACGCTTACGTGAGACTGGTTCCACCGACAGACATGCACTAGATGCATAAGGTGGCTGGCGGGTGTCTGTCTCTCCTACTTTAGTCGGATCGGATTCGGTGAACAGGGTCCTTATGAAGGGTAAATAGAAATTGACAAATCACGTTGTGGTTTTGGCGTAGGTAAGAAACGTTCTTGCTAGAAAACCTATAGAAGGCACGTAAAAAACTTGCAACACCAATTAGAGGTCGTCTAACTTGTTCTTGCAGCATGTGCTATGTGATATGGTATGTCCAAGAAGATGTGATGAATGATATATGTGATGTATGAGATTGATCATGTTCTTGTAATAGGGAATCACGACTTGCATGTCGATGAATTTGAAAACCGGCAGGAGCCATAGGAGTTGTCTTAATTATTGTATGACCTGCGTGTCACTGAATAACGCCATGTAATTACTTTACTTTATTGCTAAACGTTAGCCATAGTAGTAGAAGTAATAGTTGGCGTGACGACTTCATGAAGACACAATGATGGAGATCATGATGATGGAGATCATGGTGTCGAGCCGGTGACAAAGATGATCATGGTGCCCCGAAGATGGAGATCGAAGGAGCAAGATGATATTGGCCATATCATGTCACTTTAATTGATTGCATGTGATGTTTATCATGTTTATGCATCTTGTTTACTTAGAACAACTGTAGTAAATAAGATGATCTCTCACTAAAATTTCAAGAATTATGTTCCCCCTAACTGTGCACCGTTGCTAAGGATCGTTGTTCCGAAGCACCACGTGATGATCGGGTGTGATAGGTTCTAACGTTCGCATACAACGGGTGTAAGCCAGATTTACACAAGCAATACACTTAGTGTTCACTTGACGAGCCTAGCATGTACAGACATGGCCTCGGAACACGGAAGACCGAAAGGTCGAACATGAGTCGTATAGAAGATACGATCAACATGAAGATGTTCACCGTTGATGACTAGTCCGTCTCACGTGATGATCGGACACGGGCTAGTCGATTCGGATCATGTATCACTTAGATGACTAGAGAGATGTCAATCTGAGTGGGAGTTCATTGAAATTTGATTAAGATGAACTTAATTATCATGAACTTAGTCTAAATTCTTTACAATATGTCTTGTAGATCAAATGGCCCACGCTCATGTCACCCTCAACTTCAACGCGTTCCTAGAGAAATCCAAGCTGAAAGACGATGGTAGCAACTATACGGACTGGGTCCGCAACCTGAGGATCATCCTCATAGCTGCCAAGAAAACTTATGTCCTAGATGCACCGCTAGGTGACGCTCCCGCCCCGGCAAACCAAGATGTTATGAACGCTTGGCAGTCGCGTTGTGATGATTACTCCCTGGTTCAGTGCGGCATGCTTTACAGCTTAGAATCGGGGCTCCAAAAGCGTTTTGAGCACCACGGGGCATATGAGATGTTCCAAGAGCTGAAAATGGTTTTCCAAGCTCATGCCCGAGTCGAGAGATATGACGTCTCCGACGCATTCTACAGCTGTAAGATGGAGGAAAATAGTTCTGTCAGCGAGCACATCCTCAAGATTTCTGGGTTGCACAACCGCTTGTCTCAGTTGGGAATGAATCTCCCAGACGAAGCGGTTGTTGACAGAATCCTCCAGTCGCTCCCACCAAGCTACAAGAGCTTCATGTTGAACTTCAATATGCAGGGGATGGAGAAGTCCATTCCCGAGGTGTATTCAATGCTGAAATCAGCGGAGGTGGATATCAAGAAAGAACATCAAGTGTTGATGGTCAATAAAACCACTAAGTTCAAGAAGGGCAAGGGTAAGAAGAACTTCAAGAAGGACGGCAATGGAGTTGCCGTGCCCGGTAAGCCTGTTGCCGGGAAGAAGCCAAAGTATGGACCCAAGCCTGAGACAGAGTGCTTTTATTGCAAGGGAACGGGTCACTGGAAGCGGAACTGCCCCAAATACTTAGCGGACAAGAAGGCCGGCAACGTCAAAGGTATATGTGATATACATGTTATTGATGTGTACCTTACCAGCGCTCGTAGTAGCTCCTGGGTATTCGATACCGGTGCAGTTGCTCATATTTGTAACTCTAAGCAGGAGTTGCGAAATAAGCGGAGACTAGCGAAGGACGAGGTGACGATGCGCGTCGGGAATGGTTCCAAGGTCGATGTGATCGCCGTCGGCACGCTGCCTCTACATCTACCCTCGGGATTTGTTTTAAACCTTAATAATTGTTATTTAGTACCAGCTTTGAGCATGAACATTGTATCTGGATCTCGTCTTATGCGAGATGGCTACTCATTTAAATCTGAGAATAATGGTTGTTCTATTTATTTGAGAGATATGTTTTATGGTCATGCCCCGCTGGTCAATGGTTTATTTTTGATGAATCTCGATCGTGATGTTACACATATTCATAGTGTGAATGCCAGAAGATGTAAAGTTGACAATGATAGTCCCACATATTTGTGGCATTGCCGCCTTGGTCATATTGGTGTCAAACGTATGAAGAATCTTCATGCAGATGGACTTCTGGAGTCTCTTGATTATGAATCATTTGACACGTGCGAACCATGCCTCTTAGGCAAGATGACCAAGACTCCGTTCTCCGGAACAATGGAGCGAGCAACCAACTTATTGGAAATCATACATACTGATGTGTGCGGTCCAATGAGTGTTGCGGCTCGCGGAGGCTATCGTTATGTTCTCACTCTCACACATGACTTGAGTAGATATGGGTATATCTACTTGATGAAGCACAAGTCTGAGACCTTTGAAAAGTTCAAGGAATTTCAGAATGACGTTGAGAATCAACGTGACAGAAAAATAAAGTTCTTGCGATCGGATCGTGGGGGTGAATATTTAAGTCATGAATTTGGCACACACCTTAGGAACTGTGGAATTGTTTCACAATTGACACCGCCCGGAACACCTCAGCGTAACGGTGTGTCCGAACGTCGAAATCGAACTCTGTTGGATGATACGTCCAAAACGTATCTATAATTTCTGCTTGCTCCATGCCACTTTTGGGTGATATTGCTATGATATTCATACACTTCCATACACTTTTGATCATATTTGGACTAACTTACTAATCCAGTGCACCCCAGTGCCAGTTTCTGTTTTCGGCTGTCTTTGTATTTCAGGTTTTCACGTTTCGAGAACTGCCCAGAAAAATCCAGAAAAATTATATAAAAAATCAGCATTCCGGAAACAACACTGTGTCCGAAGGGCAGCCTGGGGGGGGCACCAGGGCTCCAGGCGCCCTGGCGGCGCCCCCCCCCCTGGGCCGCGCCGGGGGGGCGCCTGGGCCCACCGAGGCTCCCCCGATGCACTACTTTGGCATATATTTAAAGGAGCCTCCGAAACCCTCAGAACAAGAACTCTTTTCGCGATCCCATCTCTGTTCCGCCACCGCCGCCGCTTCCAAGATCGGGAGCACCAGGAGAACTCTTCCCGGCACCCTGCCGGAGGGGAGGATCACCACCGGGAGCTTCTCCACCACCATGGACGCCTCCCGGATGACTCGTGAGTAGTCTCCCTTGGACCATGAGTCCATGACCAGTAGCTATGTGATGTTCTCCTCCCGGTCTTGTGCTTCACTAATTAGTCCTCGTGAGCTGCCCTACATGATCGAGGCACCTATGTAATCCTTATGCTGTTGCTATGTTGAGTTTGCTGGGATCCGATGGATTATGAGATTATGTTCAGATTGATCTTGAGTAATATATTTGATTCACCTCTTTTATATTTTATATCATAAGTAATTCTTGCATGTTCTCCGTTGTTATTTATTGTTTTGGCCAAGTAATAGGTAGTGACTCCAAGAGGGAACGTTATGCTCGATTGTGGGTTCATGCCCCTCGATGACTAGCTTGAGTGACAGAAACATGAGTCTAGGGGATGTGATGTTGCCACAAGGGGGAAAACAACGGTGCTTGTGCCCGCGGGTGCAAGGATTGTTTACTTTACGCAAAGTTCTTTTAATGCAGTTGTCTGTTGCATTGAGTTTCCACTATGGGTGGGACTCGCAACTTAATACCAGCGAGATGTTCTGGATAGATATCTCAAGGTGGATGATTAGTAGTAGATATTGATGGATTTCGGTCTACTTACTTTGGCGTACCACCCATGCTTTGAACCTCAACCTTTCTTGCAATGTAGTCAGCATTGGTTTGCGTTCGTGGTCCTGTCAATTGCCCAGCTGTAATTTGTTTACCTCACATAGCTGTTTTATCGTCTTTTGGGAGAGAGACATCACTAGTGAACATCATGAGACTCCGGTCCATATTACCATCATTGATCACATCTACTATTTACTTTTCTCTATTTACTTACTATTGCAAAAACTATCTATCACTACTATCATTGCTTTTAACCCTTTGTGAACTACAAGGCCGGAGAGATTGACAACCTCTCTGTACTCGTTGGGAGCAAAGTTATTTGTATCTGTGTGCAGGTCCACGT
Organism: Secale cereale; assembly: GCA_902687465.1. Classification (NCBI taxonomy): domain Eukaryota; kingdom Viridiplantae; phylum Streptophyta; class Magnoliopsida; order Poales; family Poaceae; genus Secale; species Secale cereale. The sequence goes on along the minus strand of LR738709.1, from coordinate 2,793,963 downwards.
TGATTGCTACTAATCTGGCGCCGTAGCAATTGACACCTACTTGTTGAACCTAGGAGTCTCTGGGGATTCGATCCTTGGCATCTTTGCTAAGGGAAAACACTTCTACTTACTGCGTCTTACACCTTTCACTTGGGGTAACCAACGAGGGGTTCGAGGCCCATCAAGGAGTATTTTCTGGCGCCGTTGCCGGGGACTCCACTCTTCAGGATAGGGGAGTTGCACGCTATCTTTTACCTTTGCTTTTTAGTCTTGTTAGTTTACCTTTCAGTTTTCTTTATGTATTTCACTAGTTATGCTTATGGACAACCTTGCTATTGGATCGTTGCTTGCGGGAAGACGCCCCACACCTGTGGTGGTTGCTCCTCCCCCTACTGAAATTGTGCCCTATAAAATACCAGCTGGTATTATCGATTATGTTTTGGCTAATCGTTATGCAGGAGACAGACATCCCGGTGAACACTTGCTATATCTGTCACAACTATGTTCATTATTTAAGCTTGCAGGTGTATCAAGGGAGTTTGTCATGAGGAAATTGTTCGCTGTATCACTTATAGATAAGGCTTCAGATTGGTATAAGCTTCTCGATAACTCGTACTTGCTTGATTGGCAAGAGCTTATGTCTCTCTTTTATACTAAGTTTTATCCTCTTCATGATACTTATGTGGAGAGTAAGAGTACCTTTTTGCATGTGGATCATGGTAACAATGCTTTATGTGATGCTTATATTTTTGAGTTTATTCGTGATCCCACTGAAAATTATTTTGAGAAGGGAACATATGCTTATAGATATTTCAATAATATCAAGTTCCCTTTCTTTATGTTGAAGGTTTTGAAGCCGCACTTGTTTTGTCTTCCTATGCTTATTGCTTTGTGCTTCAATGAATTATTCTATTGCAATATTCCTATGCATAGGAAGCATGTTAGGCTTAAATGTGTTTGGTATTTGCTTCTTGATGCTCTCTTTTGTTCTCCAACTCTTATTCCTACGAGAGCATCATTAAAGTCTTATGCCTAGCTTAAAGGCATAAAAGAAAGCGCTTTTGGGAGGCAGCACACATGAATAAATTTTTTGCTTTTGTTGTGTCTTGATGTTGATTACTGCTGTAGCATCATCATTGTATCTTTGCTTTTCATATTTGTGCCAAGTATAGCCTCTGATTGCTAGAAAGTTCAAAAGTTGTGAGGTGCTGTCCAGGAAACAGATTCTGTCCTTGGATAGAAAAATTCGTATAAAATCACCAGATCATATTTTTGGTCTGAATTGTTTCGACAGTGTTCTCTATATAATTGTCTTTCGTGCGTCAGTTCTGAGTTTTTTGATTTGAGTTGCATAAGTATCCCGAACAGATCAATTACTGCCTGCTGTTCTGTTTTTTCACAGATTCTTTCCTGTTTTGCCTTACCTTCACTTTGCAAATCAAGAACTTGCTTTTTCTTTGCAAAAACCTTTTGGCAATCTTGAGAAACAGTAGAACTTCCAGAATATCCTTATTTCCAGCAAGGTATAATTGTTTTATTAAGGGTACTAACCTCGCTAATCAGATTATGATGAGTTATGTATGAAGGGAGTTTTCAAGTGTGCGAGGGAAGATGATAAAAAGATTCATGAGTGTCAAGCGCTCAAGCTTGGGGATGCCCCCGTGCACCCCCAAGAAATATTCAAGGAGACTCAAGCGTCTAAGCTTGGGGATGCCCCCGTGCATCCCCTTCTCCATCAACATTATCAGTTCGTCTTTCGTTTCGCTATATTTTTATCACTTCATGTGTTATGTGCTATGCTTGGAGCGTCTTGCTTTTAGTTTTCTTTTTAGTTTTTCATAACGAGTCGGAACCCAGCATTCCTTTATGTGGGAGAGAAACACGCTCCACTTCTACCTAGAACATAACATAGAAATTTCATGTCTATCTATGTTGTGTGTGTTCTTTGTCTTTTAATAGCTACTATCGTGCTCTGCTCTTAGTATTCATGCTTATCTTTTCAAGAGCTTTTATTTAGTTGGTTGCTTGAACTCTCTTTAATTACCATGCTCACCTTATTAAGAGAGTTCGCTTCCGTTGCATTGGTTAATGTGTCTATGATAAAGATGCTACTTGCATGATGGTGCTTAGTAGTTCAGGTTTTCTTATGGTTAATCTCAAATAGCTGGGGGGTTCCCAATGTGCTATTGGAGTACCAACTTGGTTTGTTTGCCTATGATGTGGTATGGTTTAGTAATGTCTTCCTTCGAGAATTTATTTTGATTGACTTGGCGTATGCTCACGCATATTCAAGACTGTAAAGAAAGTCTGTCAAGCCTTGATGATCTTTTATTTCTGAGTAGCGATATAACTTCCATGCCTAATTCAATATTGCTTTGTCGCTCTGCATGATTATGACCGTCATTGCTCTCTTAGTTGGTCGCTCCCAGTCTTTTGCTAACCTCCACCTGTACTAAGCAAACTAACCATGCAATACATAGCTCATGGGAAAGTAGCCTAAAAACTATTGTGGTAAAGAATATGTTGCTTATGTATCTTATTTCTTATAAGTTGCTTGCTGAGCGGTAACCATGTTTCTGGGGACGCCATCAACTGTCACACTTTTGTTGAATATCATGTGAGTTGCTATGCATGTTCGTCTTGTCTGAAGTAAGGGTGATTTGTCGTGGGTTGAATTAATATGCATATTGTTAGAGAAGAACATTGGGCCGCCAACCAAAGCCATGCATCATGGTGGAAGTTTTAGCTTGGACCTTAATCCTCAATCTCTCATGAGAATATGCTTATGCATTAAAGAGGAGTCCATCATCTATTTTCTATGTTGTCCCGGTATGGATGTCCTCAAGTTGAGATCTATCAAAAACGAGAAATCAAATGCGATTTATCTCCTTGGACCTTTGTACAGGTGGCATAGAGGTACCCCTTTGTGACACTTGGTTGAAACATATGCAATGCAATGATAACCCATGGGAATCCGAGCTAATTAGGACAAGGAGCGAGCATTATTGGTATTCGATGCATGAGGCTTGCAACTTATAGGATGTTTTATGCATGACACATATGAAGTACTACTACCGTTGACACAATTGCTTCCATATTATCAAAATAAAAAGCTCTTAACCTTTCTTTTACTTTTATGTTGAAGCACCGACTACTGAGAGCATGATTGTCATTCTGAGTGTAATGTGCATTGTCCCAAAGTAGCATTGTCTTCTGCATGATTGTGATATCGTTTATTCTGAAATCATTGTATCTAGTCATCACTTAAACCTTGAAGGTGCCCCTGCATTTATGTTTTGCATCACTAAAGGGGGCAAGCTAGATATCACTTTATCATATTTGCACATCATGTTCATTGCAAATCTTTTTGATGTTTCAGTTTCATATTGTAAAACTTTCAGTCATTTGTGATTTTCTCTTGAGGCAACTTAATTACTTTAGGATCATTGTCTCAGTAAGCTTTTGTCATATGACTATGAAAAAGTCCTATATGGTTGATAGCATGTCACCACAGAAATTATTCTTGTTATCATTTACCTACTCGAGGACGAGCAGGAATTAAGCTTGGGGATGTTGATACGTCCAAAACGTATCTATAATTTCTGCTTGCTCCATGCCACTTTTGGGTGATATTGCTATGATATTCATACACTTCCATACACTTTTGATCATATTTGGACTAACATACTAATCCAGTGCACCCCAGTGCCAGTTTCTGTTTTCGGCTGTTTTTGTATTTCAGGTTTTCACGTTTCGAGAACTGCCCAGAAAAATCCAGAAAAATTATATAAAAAATCAGCGTTCCGGAAACAACACTGCGTCCGAAGGGCAGCCTGGGGGGCCACCAGGGCTCCAGGCGCCCTGGCGGCGCGCCCCCCTAGGCCGCGCCGGGGGTGGGGCGCCTGGGCCCCCCGAGGCTCCCCCGATGCCCTACTTTGGCATATATTTAAAGGACCCTCCGAAACCCTCAGAACAAGAACTCTTTTCGCGATCCCATCTCTGTTCCGCCGCCGCCGCCGCTTCCAAGATCGGGAGCACCAGGAGAACTCTTCCCGGCACCCTGCCGGAGGGGAGGATCACCACCAGGAGCTTCTCCACCACCATGGATGCCTCCCAGATGACTCGTGAGTAGTCTCCCTTGGACCATGAGTCCATGACCAGTAGCTATGTGATGTTCTCCTCCCGTTCTTGTGCTTCACTAATTAGTCCTCGTGAGCTGCCCTACATGATCGAGGCACCTATGTAATCCTTATGCTGTTGCTATGTTCAGTTTGCTGGGATCCGATGGATTATGAGATTATGTTCAGATTGATCTTGAGTAATATATTTGATTCACCTCTTTTATATTTTAGTTCATAAGTAATTCTTGCATGTTCTCCGTTGTTATTTATTGCTTTGGCCGAGTAATAGGTAGTGACTCCAAGAGGGAACGTTATGCTCGATTGTGGGTTCATGCCCCTCGATGACTAGCTTGAGTGACAGAAAATGAGTCTAGGGGATGTACTGTTGCCACAAGGGGAAAACAACGGTGCTTGTGCCCGTGGGTGCAAGGATTGTTTACTTTACGCAAAGTTCTTTTAATGCAATTGTCTGTTGCATAGAGTTTACACTATGGGTGGGACTCGCAACTTAATACCAGCGAGATGTTCTGGATAGATATCTCAAGGTGGATGATTAGTAGTAGATATTGATGGATTTTGGTCTACTTACTTTGGCGTACCGCCCATGCTTTGAACCTCAACCTTTCTTGCAATGTAGTCAGCATTGGTTTGCGTTTGTGGTCCTGTCAATTGCCCAGCTGTAATTTGTTTACCTCACATAGCTGTTTTATCGTCTTTTGGGAGAGAGACATCACTAGTGAACATCATGAGACTCCGGTCCATATTACCATCATTGATCACATCTACTATTTACTTTTCGCTATTTACTTACTATTGCAAAAACTATCTATCACTACTATCATTGCTTTTAAGCCTTTGTGAACTACAAGGCCGGAGAGATTGACAACCTCTCTGTACTCGTTGGGAGCAAAGTTATTTGTATCTGTGTGCAGGTCCACGTTGATTGCTACTAATCTGGCGCCATAGCAATTGACACATACTTGTTGAACCTAGGAGTCTCTGGGGATTCGATCCTTGGCATCTTTGCTAAGGGAAAACACTTCTACTTACTGCATCTTACACCTTCCACTTGGGGTAACCAACGAGGGGTTCGAGGGCCATCATTGGACATGGTGCGATCTATGATGTCCCTCACCGATTTAAAAGTTGTGACGTGCTGTCCAGGAAACAGATTCTGTCCTTGGACAGAAAAATTCGTATAAAATCACCATTCTGAATTTTTTCGACAGCGTGCTCTATACAATTGGCTTTCGGGCGTCTGTTCTGAGTTTTTTGATTTGAGTTGCAGAAGTGCCCCAAAAGAATTATTTACTACATGCTGGTCTGTTTTTCACAGATTCTGTCCTGTTTTGCCTTTCCTTCATTTTGCAAACCTTGAGCTTGCTTTTTCTTTGCAAAAACCTTTTGGCAATCTTGAGAAACAGTAGACCTTCAAGAATATCCTTATTTCCAGCAAGGAAAAATTATTTTATTATGGGTACTAACCTCGCTAATCAGATTATGATGAGTTATGTATGAAGGGAGTTTTCATGTGTGCGAGGGAAGATGATAAAAAGATTCAGGAGTGTCAAACGCTCAAGCTTGGTGATGCCCCCATGCACCCCCAAGAAATATTCAAGAAGACTCAAGCGTCTAAGCTTGGGGATGCCCCCGTGCATCCCCTTCTCCATCAACATTATCAGTTCGTCTTTCGTTCCACTATATTTTTATCACTTCATGTGTTATGTGCTATGCTTGGAGCGTCTTGCTTTTATTTTTCCTTTTTAGTTTTCTTTAGCTTTGCTTGCTGTTCATAACGAGTTGGGACTCAGCCTTCTTTGTGTGGGAGAGAAACACGCTCCACTTCAACCTAGAACATAACATAGAATTTTCATGTCTATCTTTGCTGTGTGTGTTCTTGGTCTTTCAATAGCTACTATCATATTCAGCTCTTAGTTTTCATGCTTATCTTTTTAAAGAGCTTTTGTTTAGTTGGTTGCTGGAACTCTCTTTAGTTATCATGCTTATCTTGTTAAGAGAGTTGGCTTCTGTTGCACTGGTTGATATGTCCATGATAAAAATGCTATGTGCATAATGGTGCTTAGTAGTTCATGTTTTCTTATGGTTAGTCTCAAATAGCTGGGGGTTCCCAATCTGTTATTGGAGTACCAACATGATTTGTTTGCCTATGATGTGGTATGGTTTAGTGGTATCTTCCTTCAAGAATTTATTTTGCTTGACTTGGTGTATGCTCACGCATATTTAAGACTGTAAAGAAAGTCTATCAAGCATTGATGATCTTTAATTTCTGAGTAGCGATATAACTTCCATGCCTGATTCAATGTTGCTTTGTCGCTCTGCATGATTATGACCGTCATTGCTCTCTTAGTTGGTTGCGCCCAGTCTTTTGCTAACCTTCGCCTGTACTAAGCGGACTGACTGCTTGTGCATCCAAAATCCTTTAAACCAGTTATGCCATATGAGTCCACCATACCTTCCTATACATGGTATTTACCTGCCATACCTAATGAAGACTTTCATGTACCATCTCGAAATTATTCAAAAAAGCATTTCTCTTTTGTGCCTCTATTTTAGCTCATGAGGAAGTAGTAGTTAATTGATGATCTTTTTAAGTTGGACAAGCTTCACCCCAGGATTGCATGTCTAGTGTGCAAACCCATAATACGAGAAGGAACTGGCATAGAGTGTGTCCGGCTTATTAAAAATTATAGAACAAACAAACCCTCCTTCACGTTTTGTTCATGAGAAATCAGAAAACTTTGGCAGTGATAAACAAAGGAGATTAAGAGGATGTGATCGTCCTCATGCGGGAGCCGTTCCTCGAAACTTGTCCAGCTCGAAATGTAATTGAGTTATCTGCTAGCATTCGTTGACGAAACATGCATATCCAAAAAAATAATTATTACCTCTGTTTTTAAAACCAAGAGCTCTGGTACATGATTAGTTTTTGTTTCCGACCACGGGTTTTCAACCTTGCCATCAAAAGCCACGGTTCGAGAGTCTCCACCTTCTTTAAAGCACCAACTATTGAGAGCATGATTGTCATTCTGAGTGTAATGTGCATTGTCCCAAAGTACCATTGTCTTTTGCATGATTATGATATCGTTTATTCTGAAATCATTGTATCTAGTCGTCACTTAAACCTTGGAGGTGCCCCTGCATTTATGTTTTGCTTCACTAAAGGGGGCAAGCGAGGTACCACTTTATCATATTTGCACATCATGCTCACTACAAATCTATTTGATGTTTCAGTATCATATTGTAAAACTTTCAGTTCTTTGTGATTTTCTCATGAGGCAACTTAATTACTACATATTCATTGTCTCATTACACTTTTGTCATGTTGATACGTCCAAAACGTATCTATAATTTCTGCTTGCTCCATGCCACTTTTGGGTGATATTGCTATGATATTCATACACTTCCATACACTTTTGATCATATTTGGACTAACCTACTAATCCAGTGCACCCCAGTTCCAGTTTCTGTTTTCGGCTGTTTTTGTATTTCAGGTTTTCACGTTACGAGAACTGCCAAGAAAAATCCAGAAAAATTATATAAAAAATCAGCATTTTGGAAACTACCGTGCGTCCGAAGGACAGCCGGGGGGGCACCAGGGCTCCAGGCGCCCTGGCGGCGCCCCCCCCCTGGGCCGCGCAGGGGGGGCGCCTGGGCCCCCCGAAGCTTCCCCGATGCCCCCCTTTGGCATATATTTAAAGCGTCCTCCAAAACCCTCAGAACAGGAACTCTTTTCGCGATCCCATCTCTGTTCCGCCGCCGCCGCCGCTTCCAAGATCGGGAGCACCAGGAGAACTCTTCCCGGCACCCTGCCGGAGGGGAGGATCACCACCGGGAGCTTCTCCACCACCATGGACGCCTCCCGGATGACTTGTGAGTAGTCTCCCTTGGACCATGAGTCCATGACCAGTAGCTATGTGATGTTCTCCTCCCGTTCTTGTGCTTCGCTAATTAGTCCTCGTGAGCTGCCCTACATGATCGAGGCACATATGTAATCCTTATGCTGTTGCTATGTTGAGTGTGCTAGGATCCGATGGATTATGAGATTATGTTCAGATTGATCTTGAGTAATATATTTGATCTACCTCTTTTATATTTATGTTCATAAGTAATTCTTGCATGTTCTCCGTTGTTATTTACTGCTTTGGCCGAGTAGTAGGTAGTGACTCCAAGAGGGAACGTTATGCTCGATTGTGGGTTGATGCCCCTCGATGACTAGCTTGAGTGACAGAAACATGAGTCTAGGGGATGTGTTGTTGCCACAAGGGGGAAAACAACGGGGCTTGTGCCCGCGGGTGCAAGGATTGTTTACTTTACGCAAAGTTCTTTTAATGCAGTTATCTGTTGCTTTGAGTTTACACTATGGGTGGGGCTTGCAACTTAATAACAGCGAGATGTTCTGGATAGATATCTCGAGGTGGATGATTAGTAGTAGATATTGATGGATTTCGGTCTACTTACTTTGGCGTACCGCCCATGCTTTGAACCTCAACCTTTCTTGCAATGTAGTCAGCATTGGTTTGCGTTCGTGGTCCTGTCAATTGCCCAGCTGTAATTCGTTTACCTCACATACCTGTTTTATCGTCTTTTGGGAGAGAGACATCACTAGTGAACATCATGAGACTCCGGTCCATATTACCATCATTGATCACATCCGCTATTTACTTTTCGTTATTATTTACTATTGCAAAACATTACCTATCACTACTATCATTGCTTTTAATCCTTTGTGAACTACAAGGCCGGAGGGATTGACAACCTCTCTGTACTCGTTGGGAGCAAAGTTATTTGTATCTGTGTGCAGGTCCACGTTGATTGCTAATATCTGGCGCCGTTAGCAGTTGACACCTACTTGTTGAACCTAGGAGTCTCTGGGGATTCGATCCTTGGCATCTTTGCTAACGGAAAAACTTCCACAACACTGCATCTTACACCTTCCACTTGGGGTAACCAACGAGGGGTTAGAGGCCCATCACATGTGACTATGAAAAGTCCTTATATGGTTAATAGCATGTCACCACAGAAATTATGCTTGTTATCATTTACCTACTCGAGGACGAGCAGGAATTAAGCTTGGGGATGTTGATACGTCCAAAACGTATCTATAATTTCTGCTTGCTCCATGCCTCTTTTGTGTGATATTGCTATGATATTTATACACTTCCATACACTTTTGATCATATTTGGACTAACCTATTAACTCAGTGCACCCCAGTGCCAGTTTCTGTTTTCTGCTGTTTTTGTATTTCAGGTTTTCCCATTACGTAAACTGCCAGAAAAATTCCGGGAAAAATATATAAAAAATCAGCGTTCCGGAAGCTTCCATGCGGCCAAAGTAGGGTCGGAGGGGGGCCACCAGGGCTCCAGGCGCCCTGGCCACGCGCCCCCCCTCCAGGCCGCGCCGGGGGGGGGCGCCTGGGCCCCCCTTAGCTCCCCTGGCGACCCCCTTTGGCATATATTTAACACCCGTCGAGGAATCCCTGATTCCGGACCCCTTTTCTCCAGACGCAATTCCGATCTCCGCCGCCATCGCCATCAAGCTTCGGGGGACCAGAATTCCTGTGCCGGCACCCTGCCGGGACGGGGAAGTGCCCCCGGATTCATCTCCATCGATGTTGCTTCCTCCCTCCATGATGCGGGAGTAGTTCCTCCTCGGGGCTGAGGTTTCTACCAGTAGCTATGTGGTCAATTCTCTCTCCCATGATGTGATCTTCGTTGTGATCATAGGCTATGTTAATCTAGGGTGATCCCATGATATTTTCCCTTCCTCTGTGTATTGGATTGATGTACTCACTTGTCTTTATCTAGTACAATCCCCGAGACTAAGGTGACAGCGGTCTATTGGACATGGATTAGAAAAATATTTTCATGAGTGATTTCCTCTCTTGTGTGTTGATTGAAGATTGAGAGTCTCTTGGTGCTTGTCTTTGACTATCCTTTAGATATGTTATGGTGATTGTGGGACTCTCTTTGGATGGCCGCGGTGACATTGGGAAATCCTTAGATTGAGAACTACGTACTTTGAGGTGTGCTTTTGTAGCCCTACATAATTCTCGTCCTCTCTTGACCACGAAGGAATGACCTCCGGGTGCGTCTCCATTGCATGTTTTATGGGAAATATCATGTGATTCGATTATGTTAATGTTGTTGGGAGTTGCCACTAGTGAAAGTATGAAGCCTAGGCCTTGTTTCCACCATTGCAATACCATTTGTGCTCACGTTTACCACTTGTTTGCTTGCTGCACTTTTTATTATAGATTTATATTACTTTGTTTTGCCATCCATATCACTTGCCATTTAACATCTCTTCGCCGAACTAGTGCACCTATACATCTAACAAGTGTATTAGGTGTGTTTGGGACACAAGAGACTTCTTGTATGTTAGTTGCACGGTTGCTTGAGAGAGACCATCTTCAACCTCTACTTCCCTGAGTTCGATAAACCTTAGGTTATCCACTTGAGGGAAATTGATGCTGTCCTACAAACCTCTGCGCTTGGAGGCCCAACATAGTCTACAAGAGTAGAAGCGTGTGTAGACATCAAGGTACCAAAGTGATCCCGGTATGGAACACTGGACAGCGGTCAAAAACATCCTAAAGTACCTGAAGAGGACTAAGGATATGTTTCTCGTTTATGGAGGTGACGAAGAGCTCGTCGTAAAGGGTTACGTCGATGCTAGCTTCGACACAGATCTGGATGACTCGAAGTCACAAACCGGATACGTGTATATTTTGAATGGTGGAGCAGTCAGCTGGTGCAGTTGCAAGCAGAGCGTCGTGGCGCATTCTACATGTGAAGCGGAGTACATAGCTGCTTGCGAAGCAGCACAAGAAGGAGTCTGGATGAAGGAGTTCATCACCGACCTAGGAGTCATTCCAAGCGCGTCAAGCCCAATGACTCTCTTCTGTGACAACACTGGTGCTATTGACATTACCAAGGAGCCCAGGTTTCACAAGAAGACCAAGCACATCAAGCGCCGTTTCAACTCCATCCGGAATTATGTTCAAGATGGAGACATAGATATTTGTAAAGTGCATACGGATCTGAATGTCGCAGACCCGTTGACTAAACCTCTTCCACGGGCAAAACATGATCAACACCAGAACTCTATGGGTGTTCGATTCATCACAATGTAACTAGATTATTGACTCTAGTGCAAGTGGGAGACTGTTGGAAATATGCCCTAGAGGCAATAATAAAAGTATTATTATTATACTTCCTTGTTCATGATAAATGTCTGTTATACATGCTTGAATTGTATTGTACGGAAACAGCGATACATGTGTGAATATATAGACCACAATAAGTCCCTGGTAAGCCTTCAGTTACCAGCTCGTTGGTCAACAGATGGTCACGGTTTCCTGACCATGGACATAGGATGTCAGTGATAACGGGATCACATCATTAGGAGAATGATGTGATGGACAAGACCCAATCCTGAGCCTAGCATGAGATCGTATAGTTCATAATGCATAAGCTTTTCGGTGTCAAGTATTTATTCCTTAGACCATGAGGTTATGCAACTCCCGGATGCCGTAGGAATACTTTGGGTGTGCCAAACGTCACAACGTAACTGGGTGGCTATAAAGGTACGCATCGGGTATCTCCGAAAGTGTCTGTTGAGTTGGTACGAACCGAGACTGGGATTTTGTCACTCCGTATGACGGAGAGGTACCTCTGAGCCCTCTCGGTAAGACATCATCATAATGAGCTCAAGGTGACTAAGGAGTTGGTCACGGGATGATGGATTACGGAACGAGTAAAGAGACTTGCCATGACGACATTGAACAAGGTATCGGGCATACCGACGATCGAATCTCGGGCAAGTACCGTACCGATGGACAAAGGGAATATCATACGGGATTGAGTGAATCCTTGACACAGTGGTTCATCCGATGAAGATCATCGAGGAACACGTGGGAACCAACATTGGTATCCAGATCCCGCTGTTGGTTATTGACCAGAGAGGCGTCTCGGTCATGTCTACGTGTCTCCCGAACCCGTAGGGTCTACACACTTAAGGTTCGGTGACGCTAGGGTTGTAGAGATACATGCACATGGAAACCCGAATGTTGTTCGGAGTCCCAGATGAGATCCCAGACGTCACGAGGAGTTCCGGAGCGGTCCGGAGGTAAAGAATGATATATATGAAGTCCAGTTTCGGCCATCGGGAGAACTCTGGGGGTCACCAGGAGTGTCCCGGGACCACCGGAGGGGTCTCGGGGGTCCACCGGGTGGGGCCACCCATCCCGGTGGGGCCCCTAGGCCGCAAGGGGAAGGGGGCCAGCCCCTGGTGGGCTGGCGCACCCATATGGGCCCCCCTCCATGCGCCTAGGGTTGAAACCCTAGGGGGAGGGGGCGCCCCCTATGCCTTGGGGGTCAAGATTCCCCCTGGCCGCCGCCCCACCCTGGAGATTGGATATCCAGGGCCGGCGCCACCCCCCCCCCCCTTGGCCCCTATATATAGTGAGGGGGGGAGAGGGCAGCCGAACCTCAAGTCTCTGGCGCCTCTCCCCCCTCCCGTCACACCTCCAACTCCTCCGCAAGTGATGTCTACACACGCTTCTACTCTTGTAGACTATGTTGGGCCTCCAAGCGCAGAGGTTTGTAGGACAGCAGCAATTTCCCTCAAGTGGATGACCTAAGGTTTATCGAACTCAGGGAAGTAGAGGTTGAAGATGGTCTCTCTCAAGCAACCCTGCAACTAAGATACAAGAAGTCTCTTGTGTCCCCAACACACCTAATACACTTGTTAGATGTATAGGTGCACTAGTTCAGCGAAGAGATGTTAAATGGCAAGTGATATGGATGGCAAAACAAAGTAATATAAATCTGTAATAAAAAGTGCAGCAAGCAAACAAGTGGTAAACGTGAGCACAAATGGTATTGCAATGGTGGAAACAAGGCCTAGGCTTCATACTTTCACTAGTGGCAACTCCCAACAATATTAACATAATCGAATCACATGATATTTCCCATAAAACATGCAATGGAGACGCACCCGGAGGTCATTCCTTCGTGGTCAAGAGAGGACGAGAATTATGTAGGGCTACAAAAGCACACCTCAAAGTTCGTAGTTCTCAATCTAAGGATTTCCGAATGTCACCGCGGCCATCCAAAGAGAGTCCCACAATCACCACAACATATCTAAAGGATAGTCAAAGACAAGCACCAAGAGACTCTCAATCTTCAATCAACACACAAGAGAGGAAATCACTCATGAAAATATTTTTCTAATCCATGTCCAATAGACCGCTGTCACCTTGGTCTCGGGGATTATACTAGATAAAGACAAGTGAGTATATCAATCCAATACATAGAGGAAGGGGAAATATCATGGGATCACCCTAGATTAACATAGCCTATGATCTCAACGAAGATCACATCATGGGAGAGAGAATTGACCACATAGCTACTGGTAGAAACCTCAGCCCCAAGGAGGAACTACTCCCGCATCATGGAGGGAGGAAGCAACGTCGATGGAGATGAATCCGGGCGCACTTCCCCGTCCCGGCAGGGTGCCGGCACAGGAATTCTGGTGCCCCGAAGCTTGATGGCGATGGCGGCGGAGATCGGAATTGCGTCTGGAGAAAAGGGGTCCGGAATCAGGGTTTCCTCGACGGGTGTTAAATATATGCCAAAGGGGGTCGCCAGGGGAGCTAAGGGGGGCCTAGGTGCCCCCCCGGCGCGGCCTGGAGGGGGGCCGCGTGGCCAGGGCGCCTGGAGCCCTGGTGGCCCCCCTCCGGCCCTACTTTGGCCGCATGGAAGCTTCTGGAACGCTGATATTTTATATATTTTTCCCGGAATTTTTCTGGCAGTTTACGTAATGGGAAAACCTGAAATACAAAAACAGTGGAAAACAGAAACTGGCGTGATCAAAAGTGTATGGAAGTGTATAAATATCATAGCAATATCACACAAAAGAGGCATGGAGCAAGCAGAAATTATAGATACGTTTTGGACGTATCAACATCCCCATGCTTAATTCCTACTCGTCCTCGAGTAGGTAAATGATAACAAGCATAATTTCTGTGGTGACATGCTATTAACCATATAAGAACTTTTCACAGTCACATGACAAGTGCTTACTGAGACAATGAATATGTAGTAATTAAGTTGCCTCATGAGAAAATCACAAAGAACTGAAAGTTTTACAATATGATACTGAAACACTCAATAAGATTTGTAGTGAGCATGTTGTGCAAATATGATAAAGTGGTAACTCGCTTGCCCCCTTTAGTGAAGCAAAACATAAATGCAGGGGCACCTCAAGGTTTAAGTGACGACTAGATACAATGATTTCAGAATAAACGATATCATAATCATGCAGAAGACAATGGTACTTTGGGACAATGCATATTACACTCAGAATGACAATCATGCTCTCAATAGTTGGTCCTTTAAAGAAGGTGGAGACTCTCGAACCGTGGCTTTTGATGGCAAGGTTGAAAACCCGTGGTCGGAAACAAAAACTAAACATGTACCAGAGCTCTTGGTTTTTAAAAACAGAGGTAAAATTATTTTTGGGATATGCATATTTCGTCAACGAATGCTAGTAGATAACTCAATTACTTCTCGAGCTGGACAAGTTTCGAGGAACGGCTCCCGCATGAGGACGATCACATCCTCTTAATCTCCTTTGTTTATCACTGCCAAAGTTTTCTGATTTCTCATGAACAAAGCGTGAAGGAGGGTTTGTTTGTTGTATTATTTTTTAATGAGCCGGGCGCACTCTATGCCAGTTCCTTCTCGTATTATGGGTTTGCACATTAGACATGCAATCCCGGGGTGAAGCTTGTCCAACTTAAAAAGATCATGAATTAACTACTGCTTCCTCATGAGCTAAAACAGAGGCACAAAAGAGAAATGCTTTTTTTGATTAATTTCGAGATGGTACATGAAAGTCTTCGTTAGGAATGGCAGGTAAATACCATGTAGGAAGGTATGGTGGACTCATATGGCATAACTGGTTTAAAGGATTTTGGATGCACAAGCAGTCAGTCCGCTTAGTACAGGCGAAGGTTAGCAAAAGACTGGGAGCGACCAACTAAAAGAGCAATGACGGTCATAATCATGCAGAGCGACAAAGCAACATTGAATCAGGCATGGAAGTTATATCGCTACTCAGAAATTAAATATCATCAAGGCTTGATAGACTTTCTTTACAGTCTTAAATATGCGTGAGCATACGCCAAGTCAATCAAAATAAATTCTTGAAGGAAGATATTACTAAACCATACCACATCATAGGCAAACAAATCATGTTGGTACTCCAATAACACATTGAGAACCCCCCCAGCTATTTGAGACTAACCATAAGAAAACATGAACTACTAAGCATCATTATGCACATAGCATTTTATCATAGACATGTCAACCAATGCAACAGAAGCCAACTCTCTTAACAAGATAAGCATGATAAATAAAGAGAGTTCCAGTGACCAACTAAACAGAAGCTCTTTAAAAAGATAAGCATGAAAACTAAGAGCTGAACATGATAGTAGCTATTGAAAGACCAAGAACACACACAACAAAGATAGACATGAAAATTTATGTTCTAGGTTGAAGTGGAGCGTGTTTCTCTCCCACACAAAGAAAGCTGAGTTCCAACTCGTTATGAACAGCAAGCAAAGCTAAAGAAAACTAAAAAGGAAACTAAAAGCAAGACGCTCCAAGCATAGCACATAACACATGAAGTGATAAAAATATAGTGGAACGAAAGACGAACTGATAATTGTTGATGGAGAAGGGGATGCACGGGGGCATCCCCAAGCTTAGACGCTTGAGTCTTCTTGAATATGTCTTGGGGGTGCACGGGGGCATCCCCAAGCTTGAGCGTTTGACACTCCTGAATCTTTTTATCATCTTCCCTCGCACACTTGAAAACTCCCTTCATACATAACTCATCATAATCTGATTAGCGAGGTTAGTACCCATAATAAAATAATTGTTCCTTACTGGAAATAAGGATATTCTTGAAGGTCTACTGTCTCTCAAGATTGCCAAAAGGTTTTTGCAAAGAAAAAGCAAGCTCAAGGTTTGCAAAATGAAGGAAAGGCAAAATAGGACAGAATCTGTGAAAAACAGACCGGCAGGTAGTAAATGATTTTTTCAGGGCACTTCTGCAACTCAAATAAAAAAACTCAGAACAGATGCCCGAAAGATAATTGTATAGAGCACGCTGTCGAAAAAATTCAGACCAAAAAGATGATCTGGTGATTTTATACGAATTTTTCTGTCCAAGGACATAATCTGTTTCTTGGACAGCACGTCACAACTTTTGAACTTTCTTGCAATCAGAGGCTACACTTGGCACAAAGCTGAAAAATAAAGATACAATGATGTTGCTACAGTAGTAACAAACATCAAGACCACAAAAAACTGAAAGAACAAACTGAAAGTAAAGATAACAAGGGTTGTCTCCCTAGAGCTCTTTCTTTATAGCCATAAAGATAGACTTAAGACTTTAATGATGCTCTCGTAGGAATAAGTGTTGAAGAACAAAAGAGAGCATCAAGAAGCAAATACCAAATATATTTAAGCCTAACATGCTTCCTATGCATAGGAATATTGCAATGGAATAATTTATTGAAGCACAAAGCAATAAGCATAGGAAGACAAAACAAGTGCAGCTTCAAAACCTTCAACATAAAGAGAGGGAACTTAATATTATTGAAATATCTATAAGCATATATTCCCTTCTCATAATAATTTTCAGTGGGATCACGAATAAACTCAACAATATAAGCATCACATAAAGCATTGTTACCATGATCCACATGCAAAAAGGTACTCTTACTCCCCACATAAGCATCTTTGGGGAGCCCATGGTTAGCCCATGGTTAGGACTTTTTAGCATTAACGTTTTCAGTCTCCCCCAAGCTTGAGCAATGCTCTCTCCGTCATGAGACCTAAAGTTATAGATATAGTTCCTGTCTCGATGAATTTCATGAAGAGGATAAAACTTAGTATAAAAGAGAGACATAAGCTCTTGCCAATCAAGCAAGTGCGAGTTATCGAGAAGCTTATACCAATCTGAAGCTTTATCTATAAGTGATACAGCGAACAATTGCCTCATGACAAACTCCCTTGATCCACCTGCAAGCTTAAATAATGAACATAGTTGTGACAGATATAGCAAGTGTTCATCGGGATGTCTGTCTCCTGCATAACGATTAGCCAAAACATAATCGATAATACCAGCTGGTATTTTATAGGGCACAATTTCAGTAGGGGGAGGAGCAACCACCACAGGTGTGGGGCGTCTTCCCACAAGCAACGATCCAATAGCAAGGTTTTCCATAAACATAACTAGTGAAATAAAAACAAGAAACAAAAAGATTTAATTGCAAAGATCTAAAGATATACCTTCAAGCACTCACCTCCCCGGCAACGGCGCCAGAAATAGCTTGATGTCTACACACGCTTCTACTCTTGTAGACTATGTTGGGCCTCCAAGCGCAGAGGTTTGTAGGACAGCAGCAATTTCCCTCAAGTGGATGACCTAAGGTTTATCGAACTCAGGGAAGTAGAGGCTGAAGATGGTCTCTCTAAAGCAACCCTGCAACTAAGATACAAGAAGTCTCTTGTGTCCCCAACACACCTAATACACTTTTTAGATGTATAGGTGCACTAGTTCGGCGAAGAGATGTTAAATGGCAAGTGATATGGATGGCAAAACAAAGTAATATAAATCTGTAATAAAAAGTGCAGCAAGCAAACAAGTGGTAAACGTGAGCACAAATGGTATTGCAATGGTGGAAACAAGGCCTAGGCTTCATACTTTCACTAGTGGCAACTCCCAACAATATTAACATAATCGAATCACATGATATTTCCCATAAAATATGCAATGGAGACGCACCCGGAGGTCATTCCTTCATGGTCAAGAGAGGACGAGAATTATGTAGGGCTATAAAAGCACACCTCAAAGTTCGTAGTTCTCAATCTAAGGATTTCCGAATGTCACCGCAGCCATCCAAAGAGAGTCCCACAATCACCACAACATATCTAAAGGATAGTCAAAGACAAGCACCAAGAGACTCTCAATCTTAAATCAACACACAAGAGAGGAAATCACTCACGAAATTATTTTTCTAATCCATGTCCAATAGACCGCTGTCACCTTGGTCTCGGGGATTATACTAGATAAAGACAAGTGAGTACATCAATCCAATACATAGAGGAAGGGGAAATATCATGGGATCACCCTAGATTAACATAGCCTATGATCACAACGAAGATCACATCATGGGAGAGAGAATTGATCACATAGCTACTGGTAGAAACCTCAGCCCCGAGGAGGAACTACTCCCGCATCATGGAGGGAGGAAGCAACGTCGATGGAGATGAATCCGGGGGCACTTCCCCGTCCCGGCAGGGTGCCGGCACAGGAATTCTGGTCCCCCGAAGCTTGATGGGAATGGCGGCGGAGATCGGAATTGTGTCTGGAGAAAAGGGGTCCGGAATCAGGGTTTCCTCGACGGGTGTTAAATATATGCCAAAGGGGGTCGCCAGGGGAGCTAAGAGGGGCCCAGGCGCCCCCCCGACGCGGCCTGGAGGGGGGCCGCGTGGCCAGGGCGCCTGGAGCCCTGGTGGCCCACCTCCGGCCCTACTTTGGCCGCATGGAAGCTTCTAGAACGCTGATTTTTTATATATTTTTCCCGGAATTTTTCTGGCAGTTTACGTAATGGGAAAACCTGAAATACAAAAACAGCAGAAAACAGAAACTGGCACTGGGGTGCACTGAGTTAATAGGTTAGTCCAAATATGATCAAA
This sequence comes from Secale cereale, assembly GCA_902687465.1. Taxonomy (NCBI): domain Eukaryota; kingdom Viridiplantae; phylum Streptophyta; class Magnoliopsida; order Poales; family Poaceae; genus Secale; species Secale cereale. Next base: position 2,775,067 of record LR738709.1, on the reverse strand, counting down.
AGTGTATGGAAGTGTATAAATATCATAGCAATATCACACAAAAGAGGCATGGAGCAAGCAGAAATTATAGATACGTTTTGGATGTATCAGCAGGGCGCTGGCGAAGCCCTGCAGGATTTCCTGCTGCATCCACCACCACACCGTCGTGCTGCTGGATCTCCGACGACCTCTCCTCCCCCCTTGCTGGATCAAGAAGGAGGTGACGTTGCTGTACCGTACGTGTGTTGAACGCGGAGGTGCCGTCCGTTCGGCGCTAGGATCATCGGTGACGAAGAACGCGAAGAGTACGACTACTTCATCCTCGTTGCTTCGAACGCTTCCGCACGCAATCTACAAAAGGGTATGTAGATGCACTCCAGTATGCTCGTCTCTAGATGACTCCTTAGATTGATCTTGGTGAAAGCGTAGAATTTTTTTAATTCTGCTACGTTCCCCAATAGGTTCACCCTTGTTTTTAGGAAAATACATGAACTTAGACAATTTAGTGGTAGAAGGATTTGAAGTAGTTTTCAGCACAGAATGAGCAGACCCTACATTAGTAATAATATCCTCAAGTTTATCGATTCTACTAGAATCTTGATCTATTTTCTCTCTAACTATGGGTTCCTTTTCTTTAAAAAAAAATCAGAATAACTCCTACGTTGGATCCATATTGGGTAATTTCATTGTGGATCTTTCTATCTAAATTCTTAACCAACTCTACAGTAGCAACTTTGTTTTCAATGATTTCAAATCTTTGCATAACATGTTCGAGAGTTAAAACTGTCCCATTAACCATAAGAGGTGGTGAGCCAAATAATTCAGTCATAGATTATAAGAATCAAAAGTATGGCTACCCAAGAAATTCCCTCCGGTAATGGTATCTAAAATATATCTATTCCACGGAGTTATGCCAACATGAAAATTGCGAAGAAGCACGGAAGTGGAAAGCTTCCTAGTAGATCCATTTTGAGCATTGCAAATTCTATACCAGGCATCTTTCAGATTTTCCTCCTCCCTTTGTTTAAAATTGAGAACCTCACTCTCGGGAGTATTGATAATGATAGGTGTGCAAGACATGGTGACAAGCAAGCAATCCAACACACAAGCAACCAAGAAGCAAGTGAACGATAAACACACAGAAAAAAGAAGGGCAAATAATACGGCAATGGTGAAGTGGGGGAGAGGAAAACGAGGGGCAAATAAATGTAATGCGAATGATAAGGGTTTGTGATAGGTACTTGGTATATGACTTTTGCTTAAGCCTCCCTGTCAACGGCGCTAAAAATTCTTCTTGCTACTTCTCGAGCTTGCGTTGTATTCCCTCGAAGAGGAAAGTGTGATGCAGCACAGTAGCGTAAGTATTTCCCTCAGTTTTTGAGAACCAAGGTATCAATCAAGTAGGAGACTATGCGCGAGTCCCTCGCACCTGCACAAACAAATAAGAACTTCACAGCCAACGCGATAAGGGGTTGTCAATCCCTTTACAGTCACTTACGAAAGTGAGATCTGATAGATATGATAGTTTGATATTTTTGGATATAAGAACAGAAAGTAAAAACAACAAAGTAAAGTAGATTGTAGATTGATATGTTGAGAATAGACCCGGGGGCCATAGGTTTCACTAGTGGCTTCTATCATGATAGCAAAATTCTACGGTTGGTGAACGAATTACTGTCAAGTAATTGATAGAAAAGCGAATAATTATGAGAATATCTAGGCATGATCATTATATATAGGCATCACGTCCGTGACAACTAGACCGAAATGATTCTGCATCTACTACTATTACTCCACACATCGACCGCTGTCCAGCATGCATCTAGAGTATTAAGTTCATAAGAACAGAGTAACGCCTTAAGCAAGATGACATGATGTAGAGGGATAAACGCAAGCAATATGGTATAAACCCCATCTTTTTATCCTCGATGAAAACAATACAATACATGCCTTGCTGCCCCTACTGTCACTGGGAAAGGACACCACAAGATTGAACCCAAAGCCAAGCACTTCTCCCATTGCAAGAACTATAGATCTAGTAGGCCAAACCAAACCAATAATTCAAAGAGACTTGCAAGGATATTATAATCATACATAAAATAATTCAGAAAAGAACCAAATATTTCGCATAGATAATCTTGATCATAAACCCACAATCCATCGGATCTCGACAAACACACCGCAAAAAGAGATTACATCAAATAGATCTCCTCGAAGAAAGATGAGAACTTGGTATTGAGATCCAAAGAGAGAGAAGAAGCCATCTAGGTACTAACTATGGACCCGAAGGTCTATGGTAAACTACTCACAACTCATGGTGAGGCGATGGTGTTGATGTAGAAGCACTCTGTGGTAGATCCCCCCTCCGGCAGAGCTCCGGAACATGCCCCAAGATGGGATCTCACGGGACAGAAGGTTGCGGCGGTGGAATTAGGGTTTTCTCTCCTCTTCTGATGTTTTCGGGGTACATGGGTATATATAGGAGGAAGGAGGGCATCGGGGGACCAACGTGGGGCCCACGAGGCAGGGGGCGCGCCCTGTAGGGGGGGGGGCGCCCCCACCCTCGTGGACGCCACGTGTGCCCTATTACGTGGTTCTCAAGTCTCCCGTGAAGATATCGCTCCAAAAATATGTCTCCTGAAGGTTTCATTCCGTTTGTACTCCTTTTAATATTCCTTTTCTGTAAAACCCTGAAACATGCAAAAACAGCAATCTAGACTGGGCCTTGGGGTTAATAGGTTAGTCCCAAAAATAATATAAAAGTGTATAACAAAGCCCATTAAACATCCAGAACATCATAAATAATAGCATGGAACAATCAAAAATTATAGGTACGTTGGAGACATATCAAGCTCAAGGTCGAATCTGGGGTGGCGGCTAACCCAATAGGAGGGTAATATGTACCCGAGGTTAACGCCTGAGGGTTTGCTGGTTCTTCAGGTGAGACCGAGAACCCTATGAAAATAAGTTCTACCTGGGTAGCGACGAATTCTAGGTTTCCAAACCTAATCCCCTGATTGCGGTTGTAGCTATCGACTTGGCCGAGATGACTAGTCAGATCAGCGTGTAGCACGTTGCTGCCAAACGTGAAGAGCTGGCCGGGAACGAAGACGTCCCCGTTGTATATGCCATTGATGGTGACTAAGCGAGCCATTTATCCTTCGATAATCCTACAACGGAACTCTCAATGAAAGCACCATTATTAGTGTCAAAAACGGTGGATCACGGGTAGGGGGTCCCGAGCTTAGGTTCTTGGATCGATGGGTAACAGGGAACATAGAGACAACGTTTAATCAGGTCCGGGCCCTCTCGAGGAGGTAAAACCGTACACCCTGCTTGGTTGTATTGATGTGTTTGTATGTCAGTTATAGAGTTGATCTACCATAAGATCAGAAGAACTAAACCCTATGACGGTATGGCGATAATGGTTCTCCGTTGTACGGGCTATAACCTCTCGTTTATATAGACACCAGGGGTACCTAGGGTTACGCATGGCCGGTTACCATCAGGGGATAAACATGCCAGTTTTGCTATCCGGACTTGGGGGACAGGCCAAGTCTTTGGAGGTGTCCTTCTGGAGCACGGGGTCACCTGTAGTCCGACCTTTCATTGGTGAATCAAGAATAACCCTTCAGTTCGGCCCATGAGAGATAGGCCGGCAGCCCAAGGACTCCTTAGTTTGGGACACCCTCATGATTGGTTAAATAGATGCATGTCTTTGAACCCTATCCCACCCGCTCTCCTGGGGCTCATCATCCTTTCCCACGACATCCAGTGGACACTTCTATGCCCATCTTCACCACCCCACCAAAAATCTCTGATCAGCATTTCACACTTTTCACAAAAACCCTTGGATAGTATGAAAACACTCATCGTGAATGTGGGCAAGGCTTGCACCACCGACTTGACATGAACGTCTTTTATCACATAGTACATAAACTTTTCAGACCAATCATTGCATTTCTTATCAAACCTATCCATTATTGGCTGGAATGGACCATATTTCATTCTCCCTTCCGAGGTAGGAAAGCCAAGGTACTTGCTTTCAAACGAGTCTGACTGCACTCCTAAGATTCTTTTAACCTCCTCCCTTGTGTCGGCTGGGCATGCCTCACTAAACAACAGAGATAATTTACTTGCACTCAACAGTTATCCGGTGCTCTTCTAGAAAGAGATCAGAACCCTCTTAATTGTTTCAGCTTGATCAGTTGTGGCTTTGAAGATAATCAAGCTATCATCCGCAAACATGAGATTTGAAATGACCGAGGCATTCCTAGTAACCTTTATAGAGGTCAATTTGCTCTCCGCTAATTCCTTTTTTGGGAGATGCACTAAACCATCAGCAGCCAACAGGAAAAGATACGGGCTCAGTGGGTCTTCTTAGTGTAATCCTCTTGAGTGTTTGAATGGATCTAGTAGCTTGCCATTACATCTCACGGAATAACTCACAGACCCAACAAATTGCATAACCTAGTTTTTCCGTTTCACAAAAACAAAATTTTCGGTAAATTAATTTTAAGAAGCACCAGTCTACCATGTCATACGCTTTCACTAGGTCCAGCTTGTAGGCACATTACTAGTTCCTCGCGTTCTTGCAATGTTGGATCTTATGGAAGCATTCAAATACGATGATGGTATTATCTATGATCAATCTGCCCAGAATAAAAGTACTCTGTGTCTCAGGTATGATCTATCCAACAACGGGCTCAACCGATTGATGAGACATTTAGACACCACCTTGTATATGACATTGCATAAGCTAATGGGCCTGAAATCCTTCAAAGGTCGTGCTCCTTACCTATTTGAATAAGGACGATCACCATGACCTTTATGCCTTCCGGTAGCTCCCCGTTCTCAAAGAAGTCAAGAACTCCTCTTACCACATCTTCCTTGGTCTCCCCCTTCATGAATTTTTTTGTACATTAAAGATGGCCAACTCCTTTAGGTGCTTGTACATTTTAGTACTCAGATTATATGAAGGAGCTTGGTAAAAATGAAAAATGAATATAAAATCTTCGAAATGTCCAAAGTTGTGAAAAATCTCTGATGTTGTTTTTCCGATCGAGCATCTCCAACGTCATCTCACCAGGAAAATTTGCAGGCACCTACAAGAGAGAAGCATATTTAATGCCAATTTGTTAGATTTAATAAAATTTGCTTGCTACTTTTTTGAATTACTCTTCATGAGCCAGAGCAGGCGGAGATGCATTTGGACACCCAAACGACACCCTCTACTCCTTTTCCTAGGAAGCTATGTTCAAGCCTCAACGGTTAGCATAGAGGCCTCGAGGTCTTGCTACGCCTCGGTCGGTCATCACTAACAAAGCACAAGCAAATATCATTGATGCATGCCATCTTTATTTTTATACAGCTAACATTTTTCTTCTTCAGAAAAAACTCCAATCCAGTAACCAGTTCAACAGTCCAAACACCCTTCAGAATAAAGAAATCACATTGAAGTCCCTAGGACCAACCGACTTCATCCTCTGGAAGAGGCCGATAGCGCACCATGGCATTGGCGCTCCATTAACGGAGCCAACCTGTCATTATTGATCGTGGTTAGAATGTCATCAAGGTCAGAGTCCTATCGGACTAGCACCTCGAAGCAAGAGCCATCACCTTCGTAAGAGCCGCAAATCCAAAAGCCAAACCAGCACTATTTATCATAGCCTCACATCGGCATTCTACTTCCAATATCTCGATTGAAGTACGGAGATCGAAATAAATTTGATAATGATGAATGGAAAAGAGAGAAAAAACCATTTAGCTGGATAATGTACATATGTAGCAAAGTGGATCAAGGCCGTAGATTTTGAATACACCACGCGAGGTTCAGTTCCCTTCGTTCGATCATCACATTATAGCAAAATTTAAAAATGTAAATTTTCATATTCCTAGTTACTATGGGATGAAGAATGATATTATTGCTATTTCTTTTCCTTTTCTTACTTTTTCTTCTAATCACAAAATAACCCATGAGGTAGGGAGTTTTCGTGGGATTTCTCTTCATTCGATCAATGGGGTGGTCCATAGGGTTCATAACTACCCTGCTAACTACATGGTGTATAAGGCTGGTTCTAATGGAGAGTGTCATATACTAGTATCATGAATATGATACTAGTTTATGATACTACCTGCATAATGCATACTATGATATATTAGCATCATGTAGTACTTTATTTATTGCCATGCATGACACATAGTAGCCTAGCATTTATTATGATACAGTATCATGATATGATACTCAATCCTCTCTTTCTTTATTTAATTCTGTGACACCTCATCAAAATTGCGTAGTTAGCATGCATGATACGAGCTATGATAGTACCATTACGACCAACCTAACTATGCATTTATCTACTCATGTCATCCAACTAGCTGTGTGGGCCCCATCATTACCAAAACAAAATATAATATAACCATTAGAATATGAAGAAAAAACATTTGTTCTCGTCTGATTAGGGTGGCAAACCCAATGTATGATGTTGTGTTATGATATGGCAGGCCCAGAGTCAATGACAAGATCGAGCTCTTTCATAATAGGGTGCTAGTATCGATGACTTTGCTAGGTCCTTTGATCAGTTATTCAGAAATCATAGTTAACACCATACGCCATTTGCTTTTTCATATCTATCTCTATCTCTAGTGACACAAAAGTTAATAATACGTGTTTGTAGATTACGCGGAGAAGCACAGTTCACTGTATTGGGGTGCAAGTTGCATCTTGAAGATGTACTTGCACTCCAGCTTGACCTCGATTGTTGCCCAATCAAATTAATGCAGCTAGAGGCACACTTCCCATGTCAAGACAAGCCTGCCTTTCGTCTCATTGCTACGATGACTCTCCACGGACGAGGAGATCTACACCCTGTATGGTTCAACAACTGCAAGACTTGTTGGTACTAACGAAATGAAGTACAAGATAACATGTCAAAATTTCTCAAAAACTCTAGCTAAATTAAAGTTCAATGGCTAGATCAAACTCTTCATCAAGGGGTGTGACTGTAAGGATTTCCTAGGTCCTGTTATCATTCGTGGTTCAAAAATCGGAAATATTACTAATATACACCTTCTATCTATTTCACAACTAATATATCTCATTCAATAACACAAGATGTTGGCCATGGTTATGTGTACACACTTAACTGCTCAAAGTATTGCGGTTGTTGTGTAGGCACAGTACGCATGTTGCAGTTCCGAATGACTTCACCCCTGCCTGACCTTGATTGTAACCCAAACTCATTAATGCACGAGACCTAACGGCCCCCACATCGCTCCCGCAGGGCCGACACGGGCGGCTCCCAGCCCTAGCCTCGGCCGGCCCTTCCCCTCCTCCCCATCTCCCTCATCGCCTCCGGAGGGGCCCGCCGGCTCGCCGTGCAGCCGCTGGTGAAGAGGGCGGTGAGGATCTACCCCTACTGGTGATTGAGGGTCAGGCTCCGAGGTGGCGGCCTCGACGGTGAGGGCGGCGTCCTTCCTGCGGCGGGAGGCGCCCGCCGGGTGGCTTGCTGTGGCCCTTGGCTGCGTGGGCAGAGAGGCGGTGATCGCGGCGTGGGGGATCTCTCGTTCTTCCCCATGGCCAGATCATAGTTGCCGGGAACGGGGAACGAGGCCGCGTCCCACGACTCGGGAACGTCGACCCGGATCGAGGGTCGGGGTCGAAGCCAGGAACGATACGAATCGATCGCCGGGACGCGATCCTAAGACCCAAGGAACGAGGAGCTGGATTCAAGTAGAGTTTGAAGACGTACCTGACTTTTGCAGCGTCCGCCTCCGCCCTCCACACCATCGACGAAATCTAGATGGCTTCACCCCGCCGTCGATGCATCCTCCAGTACTGGTAGTGCGGCACTTCGGCGGCGCCACGGGAGCCTCCACGATCTGCACCTTCCGGGGCCTCAACGATCTAGCTGCCGCATAGGCCGTCGTCGTCGAGAACGGGGCGGCGGCGGCGGCAGTGTCTCCGAGCGTTTTCTGGGGTTAAGATAAAAACTGGATTTGTTTAGGCGATGTATCTCTTATGTGGGCCTGCATGGCAATCAAGGCCCATAGTATCCACCAGTGGGCGTTCGTATGCAAAATTACCAGGCTATTTGTTGCACCGGGGCCTGATCGTTCCCAGTCATCGTTCCCGAATCGCGTGGGAAGCGTTCCGCTGATCGATCGGTCGATCGAAAGAAGTATACCCCTAGCGTTCCATGTTATTTGCCATCGGCGATTCTCGTTCCTCGTTCCCGTTCCTCGACCCCATCGACCCGGAAACTTGGCAACTATGGGCCAGATCCAAAGACGGCCACCTGATGGTTGATGCCCATTCCACGGGCTGGTCCGATTTCCGGCGAGATCCTCTCCGTGGGATCTGGTGATTAGCATGATGGGAGTTGGACAGTGAGCTCTGTCCAGGGGAAACCCTTGGTCGGTGGCAGCGGCCATGACTTCGGCGGTCCTGTGGGTGTCGGATCCCTCCTTGGAGGCTATGTTGAGGTACATCTCCCCCACTATCTTCTTCCAGCTTACCCGGGTGAAAATCCCAAATCCTTTGTATTGGGCGACGACGACACAACAACGTTGTATCCACCTTGGTGTTGTCGTCTTGGGCGGTGGGTTGGAGCGTGTGGTGCAGTGGGCTCGGGTGGCTACTCGAGGCGGCTCGCTATGGCCATGTCTTCGCTGACGATGGGACCAGTGGTAGCAGGTGGTTATCATGAGGGAGGAGCGGTGTCGCATATGACACATTGACAACGGTGTCTCTCGGCGGCATGGAGCAGCGGGGTTTCGGCGGTGGACGCATGGTGATGGACGAGCGCAGGGTGGTGGTGCTATCTGATGTTGTGGTAGCGTCGACGACAGGCCTAGCATGGTCGATGCGTCAATACTTGCTCTGAAGATGGATTGGAAGACGGTGGCGGCGATCTCCGAGAGTGCGTCGGACCGGTGTGTGCCCAAGACCCGGTATGAGGCTTGGTTGGGGCTTCCGGCTTTAGATGTTAGGCTTTGGTGCGAGGTCTGTTTGGTATTCGGCCCAGACAATCGGCACCCCTTGATCAAGTGGTTATGTGTAGAGACAGATGTTGTGAAGATGGTGGCTTCAGACATACTGATGTATTACTTTGTAAGGTCTTTGTGAATAACAAATAAAATGGCTCTATGCATCGCCCAGATGCAGAGGCCGGGGTTCATCCTCCTCTTCAAAAAAAACTCATTAATGTAGCTGAAGCAACACTTTCCATGTGAATAAAATTCTGGCTATGTTTTCATTCCAATGATGCATCTCCCAGTCTCCTTACATCCGTCCTAAACTAAATGATCACTTACGATAAATTGAATTGTTCCTTTACATACATTTCAAAAATAAAATACATGTTTCAACTGGAAACTATGGCAGATTATTACTGAAAGATTCATCCAAGTGTATTGTTTATCATGAAAGGTTCAACATGCTCAAGACTTGTTGGTTCTTACAAAAATGGAAGAGAAACCATGGCAGGAAAAAATCAATGGCTAGATCAAACTCTTCATCAAGGGGTGCGGCAGGAACTTGACAACTACTTCACGGAGAAAAAACTAGTACGGTGCCCTAGCACACCAAGCAAAACTTTAGTCATCGTAAGCTTATGGTGTGCAGTTAGCAAAATCCAACCAGGAAACAATGTCCTTTGGTCATCAGATGGTGGTACTTCCCCTGGCAAATCAACAACTAAATTTTTACTCAACTATTCCGTTTTGACTAAAATCTTAGAAGCAATCTAAGGCTGGTCTTTCTGCCCCCAAAAATAAACACATCATACTGTACTAGTGATGTGCCTAACCCAGATATTATTATCAAAGATGATGTTTTGTAACGATCTCATTGAGCTCTGAAGGAGCAAGATTAAATCACTACCCTGTTACAATATAGTTTAATCATAAAATCAATCCATAAATTTGGTTACCTGAAACATCAAGTTACTCACTACAGTAGTACAAATTTCATGGAAAAACAAATACAACAAGGAACGCCATACAACAAAGGCTGACACTCATAGTTACCTATTTTATTCAACATAACATACATGTTGTTGAAACTCCAACCCAGAAACCAACCTACGGATTACGGGCCATATGCAGCGTGAGAAGGCGGCCTGCAACATCTGTCATTGATGGTCTTTTATCTGAATCAAGGTTAAGGCACTCAACAGCAATATCTACCAACTTGCTAAGAAATTCCAAATCTCCTGTTCTTGCAATTTCCTTATCAAATAGCTCAGTCATGTTCTCCCCACTTTGATGACACTCTAGGAAGCTCCTCACTAGGCTATTATTGTCAGAATGAGTGGCCCTCTTCCTGCTAATGAGCTCTAAGATGACAACCCCAAAACTGTAGACATCACTTTTCTCGGTCAATCGACCTGTTTGTAGGTACACGGGATCCATATAAGACATGTCACCTATGATGTTTCTAGTGTGGTCCTTGCCTTGTGCAATCAACCTCGATATGCCAAAATCTGCGATCTTTGGGGAGAAGTTCTCATCCAGGAGTATGTTTGCTGGTTTAACATCACCATGCAGGATTGTGTTGTGGGTTTGTGAGTGCATATAAGCTAGACCATGTGCCGAGTCTTCAAGAATCCTTAGACGTACATCCAAGTCAAGAATCTCCTTGTTGTCAGCTCTATGAAGATTGTCCTCCAAGCTTCCTTTGGAGATGAATTCATAGACTAGCATGGGGTTATCCACTTCGAGGCAACAACCAATAAGCCTTACGATGTTCTTGTGGCTGACTTGAGACAGTATGGTGACTTCATTTGGAAATTGCTCCTTCTCTAGGACACTACGACCATTTGGTTTCTTCACTGCAACGATAACTCCATCAATAACACCCTTGTAAACTTCGCCAAAGCCACCTTTGCCAATTACGTTGCTAGTCTTTAAAACTGGTTTGAGATCCCCCCTTGTGTAGATCTTAATAGTTCTTGCCTTCTCTAATGTAAGACCACCATTCTTTCGGTAAAAGTCTTTGGCCTTCTGCTTCTCTTTGCGAAGAACAATAAAGAATGCCAGAAATGCCAAGACAAGAATGCCACCTATTGCACCTACATGGGCAAAGAAACAAACTTAATTTTTGTAATAATATAAGTTTCTGGTCATTAGTTAGTTTGCCGTCAAACTTTACTATTGTAACCATCAAACTTATTTTCTGAGTTACATTTGGTTTGAAACGCGAGCACATTTTGAAAAATGGATAGCAAGATACTTGAGAATTGAATGTAACCGTTCAATTAGGGGCCCTAATATATATAGGATTGGGTATTGTCTTTCTGTTCATCAGGTGGTTGAAGTTTTGTTAGATTAATGCCACTTCACTTGCGAGTCTCAAACTATACGAAATACATATTGGAAAAGAGATAGAACAATTTACACATGCATAGTTAATCAGGAAAAACAATAAAGTACATTCAAAAGTAACTTGTGTGTACGTAGTACAGGTGTATGATGCTTACCTACGGAAATCTGTGCTGCAAGTGGGAACTTTTGAGTGCATCGTTCGGTTCTTGGGTCATGGCTCTGATAACCCGCAGGACAGTCGCATTCGTACCCTCCTTCAATGTCCGAGCATACACCATAGCAACTATACTTGGTTGTATTTGCACATTCATTTATGTCTGTGTTGCAGAAATTCACAAAGTGATCGTTTACAATTAGGACATTTATCAATAAAGAAAATCACACTATAGTTGTAACTAACACTCTCTCTGTTCTAAAATACTTGTAGTTATAGGTTTGTCCTAAATCTAACATCCCTATATTTGATCAAGTCTATTGGAAAGTATATTAACATCTATGACATCACATCAACTCTATATAATATGAAAATATTTTATGACGAATCTAATGAAACCGACATGATAGTGTAGATATTAGTATTTTTTATAGACTTGATCAAGCTTAAAAGATGTTTGATTTTGAATAAAATTAGAACTTCAATTATTTTGATGCAGAGGAAATATGAGTATTGTTAATTGTATACTATATAAGCAAGGCTTCTTACTGGTACATCCGTTGGGCAAGTAGGCGTCGCCCTCGTAGCCACTGGAGCACTTGCAGTTGTAGCCATGCCCATTGGTGGAGTCGACACAGTCGCTGTGAGTGCTGACGCAGGCGTACTGGTCTGCCTTGGCCGCTTGCTTGCACGACAGTATGTTTCTGGAGACAGAGCTGTTGCCGCGAATGGCCCAGTCCAGCCACACCAGCGAGGTCCGGTTTGTGTCCATCTTGAGGTCGGACCGGCGGAAGGTGTAGTTGTTCCTGTCGACGAGGAAGGCGTAGTCGCACGGGCTGTAGTCCATCATAGCGGCGTGTTCATACTCCCGGAAGTTGAAGTAGTTGTCGGTGAGCCCCGGCGGGATGTTGACGTGGCAGCACCCGACACCATCGCAGAGGCCGTCCTGCGCACTCGCCGAGTTGTTGCAGTAGGACATGCACCCGGTGTTGAAGGCGTTCGCGTCCGTGCCACCCTCGGTCCTCTCGCTGGCCACGAAGCCGACGGTGTTGCAGCCGAGGACGACGAGCTTGTTGTGCGTGTTGGAGATGCGGTACACGCCGTCCTTGTTCATCGTCGTCTGTGCATAGCTATAGTCCACGGCGTCATTTGTACTGGTGGCGTTGTAGCACTGCCACCCGATGGGGAGCATCACCTGCGACTCGTCTGGATCCAACGTCAGCTTCACCACCTGAAGGGACGTACCGGCGAGCACAGGGCCGTTGTTGATGCACTCGATCTCGAAGCCTTCGCGGAAGCAGCCAGGGCCGATGCCGAAGGGGTAGGGGATGTCCACGCCGCCGCAGCTCGACAGACACCCACCATGAGTCGTCGCGCCGGTAGCTGCCGCAACCGCTGCTGCAAGTAGCAGCAGCATGGTCGTCAATGCCGTCCACATTTGCTGCATGCTGACCGGCCGTATGTTGGTTTCCAGCAAGTCACAGCTTTATAAGAAGCGAGTATACTCCTGTTCCTGTACAGCTGAGCATGAGCTGGAAGCATACTTACCTGCCATCCACATCAACATTAGCACTCCAATTATGTTTTTGTGTTTGTTTTTTGAGAGACACTCCAATTAAGTTGTTACCACTATTTGCTGTTGGGGGACACGGTCATAGTGTGTGCGTGGACCTTCCGTGAAATTTTCCAGGGTTATCGAATGCCCTAACTCGACGGTTTGTAGACACGCAGATACGGCGAGAAGAATTACCATGTGTTTCGGCAGGTTTGGTGGCCTATCGTTGAACAAAATGTGTGGGATGTCACAAGCGAGGATGGCAAAGGCGCTTCCTTGACTCGAGAATGGAGGTGTCCGGGAAAAAAATAAGACTAGATAGATAAGCGACGCAATTAATGTTGTAAAGATGTGTTGAGCTTCTTTGTAGTATTGTACGGCTAAGTAGTGTCGATGATACACGGCAAAGTACGATCCCAACTCAGCAAAAGTACGGTGGATCAGTTGGCCATCCCGCCTCTAAGTACACTAATTCCCCGTCACTACGTTTCTTAGCAAAGACGCCACCAACACAAAGGAGTCACCGCCTATCCACATCGATTTCTCGTCCCTTCTTTTACTTTATTTCATTAGTAGAACATATATACATAAACACACACATATATATACGCACACACACATAAAATGATACTTATTTGTGATAGACTATATATTAGTACTACATGACTCGCATAGGGAATTTCATGCCTCTGTGTACGTAGCGTACACCATAAATTAGCCGCCCCCTTGTGTATTTATATATGACTTTTAGTTGCTACCAGCAGGATTAACCTTGCAACCCCAGCTAATGAAGCACATGTCAGTCTGGTGGCCTTGAACAGATCGAACATTTGCCGTTGCACTAACTAACCCGAGATTAGCTGTCATTCAACATAACGACACACGAGTTCTTTTCTCAAGAAAATCCTGCCAAACTTTAATGGTTAGATCCACCTCTATCAAGGGGTGCCAGCACTATAAACTATGGAGGTCTTGTGGACTTGCTACGTCCTGGCTGGTCGTTTTTCTTATTGTTGGACAGCTAATGTACTTACCTACCACCTAACTACCAGCTCCCTAAAACAGAATATAGTGCAGTTATTACAATTTGCATTGCACATGCCTCGCCTTCCATGACCAGTAGTAGTCGGGTTTCTATGTTCTTCCTTTTTCAATATATTGTATCCATACTTCTGCATATATTCTAGAAAAAATGATTCTGCGCGGCACGCTGTAGGTATGACGTCGTTGTTTACATGTAATATTTTTAATAAACTCAAAACTAGCTGGTGCTTACGACATAAAGACAAAATAAGCTGCATTGCACATCTGTCGACTTCAATGACAGCTGTAGCGGGGTGGAGGAGGAGAGTAGGGTGTGGTATGGAGAATATTAATTACTTCGTGTGGAGTGGGCGGCTTTGTTCGTGGTGCTGGATAGGTAGACTTTGGGTGTGTATAAGTCTTTAAATTATTTTGGTCTTGGACCATGTTGAGTGCACTGCCTTTGTGTTGTGTTGAGCACGTCAATATAGCCGGTTTCTATGCCCTTCCTTCGATATATGATATGCCTGATTGTCCATATTTCAGGAAAATAATTACACATGGTGAGCTGAAAGTATGGCGTTGTTCTAATGTTTATCATTGAAGATTCAAGAAGCTAAAAACTGGTTGGTGTTTACGAAATGAAGAACAAAGTAACATGGCAAATTATATTATCATTCAGAAACCTCAAACATCGTTAATGTATACCATCTTTTCCACGGCTAATTAATATAACACATCTAACAAGCTGTAACATCTTCGCACTAGTGAAACAAAAGTTAATTATTAATATAGCGTTCCAACAAGCATGACACAGACGCGTTCATCATGACTATGAGTACGCGATCAACTGCTATAGGTATTGCGGTAGTTGTGTACATACAATACACAAGTTGCATTTTTTAAAAAGACTTGCACCCCTGCTTGACCTTGACCGAAACCCAAGCAGATTTTTTTTTTTGCCGGAAAAACACAAACGAAAAATATTTTGAGACCCAAACAAATTAATGCAGCTGGAGTTACATTCTCCATGTTAGTTCGAGTCTGGTTTTAGTCACAATCTCCATCTTAAAGATGTCTTGGGTTTGAGTGTTCATCTCTAGTTTCCATTTGTCCCTATCCACTCAAGCTCATCGGGATTATTTACAGCTGGAGTTGTTGTTGGCTTATTTCTCCTTCAGCCCTGATGGATGTCATTCTTGGAGGTGGACAGCGCTATAGACTATGGAGGTCTTGAGGACTTGCTTCATCCCGGTTGGTCGTTTTTCTTATTGTTGGACAGCTAATGTACTTACCTACCGCCTAAATGCCAGCTCCCTAAAACAGAATATAGTGCAGTTATTAAAGTTCGTGTTGCACATGGCTCGCCTTCCATGACCAGTAGTAGTCGGGTTTCTATATTCTTCCCTTTTCAATATATTGTATGCATACTTCTGCGTATATTCTAGAAAAAATGATTATGCGCGGCACGCTGTAGGTATGACGTCGTTGTTTACATGTCAGGTTTTTAATAAACTCAAAACTAGCTGGTGCTTACGACATGAAAGACAAAATAAGCTGCATTGCACATGCGTCGACTTCAATGACAGCTGTAGCAGGGTGGAGCAGGAGAGTAGGGTGTGGTATCGAGAATATTGCTCGATGTAGAGTGGGAGGCTTTGTTCGTGGTGTTGGATAGGTAGAGTTTGGGTGTGTATAAGTCTTTAAATTGTTTTCGTGTTGGCCAATGTTGAGTGCACTGCCATTGTGTTGTGTTGAGCACATCAATGTAGCCGGTTTCTATGCCCTTCCTTCGATATATGATATGCCTAATTGTGCATATTTCATGAAAATTATTTTACAGGGTGAGCTCAAAGTATGGCGTTGTTGTAATGTTTATCATTGAAGGTTCAAGAAGCGGAAAACTGGTTGGTGATTACAAAGTGAAGAACAAATTAACATTTTTTTAGAGAAGGAGGATCACCCCCGGCCTCTGCATGCTCTGCATCTTGGCGACGCATGCAGCCATTTTATTAATTATTCACCGAAGATCTTACAAAGGAATACAACAATAAGTCTGAAGCCACCCTCTATGCGACAATTGTCGCTACTCCTATCCAGCTGATGAAGGGACGCTGATCGTCCGGGCCTATACCACAGACCTCGCAGACAATCCTAACATCTAAGACCTGAGGCCCAACTAAGCCACTTGTCGGGTACGGTCACACACCGGTCCGGCGCGCTCTGCCACCTCCGCCAACTGCCACCACTCCATCTTAAGAACAAAGTAACATGGCAAAGTAAATCATCACTTAGAAACCACAACCGTCGTTAGTATACATCATCTTTTCCATGGCTAATTAATATAACACATCTAACAAGCCATACCATCTCACCCGCAAAAAAAAAACCATACCATCTACATACTACCGAAATAAAAGTTAATAATTAATACAGCATTCCAACATGGATGACACAAACGTGTTCGTCATGACTATGAAAACATGATCAAATGCCGTAGGTATTGCGGTAGTTGTGTACATACAATACACAAGTTGCATTTTCCAAAGACTTGCACCCCTGCTTGACTTCGACTGAAACCCAAGCAAAAATTATTTTTGCTGCATAAACCCAAAGAAAATAATAATTGGAAACCCATACAAATTAATGCAGCTGGAGTCACAATGTCCAGGTTAGTTCAACCCTGGTTTTGGTCAGAACCTTCATGTTAAAGATGTCTCGGGTTTCAATGTCTCATCTCTAGTTTCCATTTGCCTTTATATATCCATCAAGCATATCAGGATTTTTTACAACTGGAGTTGTTGTTGACCGATTTCTCCTAAAACCCATATGGATGTCATTCTTGGAGGTGTCCCTTATCCTCTACTGCAAAAGTGACTGCGGCATTGGCCGAAGCAGAAGTGACAGCCGTACAGACACACTATTGACCGGGCTCTGTGTGTGTTGGGGGGGGGGGGGGGG
>LR738709.1:2733279-2752841 GCA_902687465.1 Secale cereale | reverse complement strand
CCCCCCCCCCCCCCCCCCGCGTCGTATTGGGCCGGTCCATTCAATCACGCATATAACACAAAAAGAGCACGAGAAAGGTGAGAAACTGGGATCAAGCCCTGGTCTATAGGGAGATCTTGCTCTTCGATAATCCCTTGTCTCCTTCGCTATTAGAACCAGGGGCGCATCCTACTTGAGCAATTCGAGCCGGTTTTCTTTGTTTCTTTCTCCTTTCTTTTTATTTCATTACCTTTTCATGTTTTTTATTATTATTATTTTGGTTTTCTTCTGCCTTTTTTGTTTGCTTTTCTTTTTTCTTGTCTATTTTTTGTTTTTGTTTTAGTTTTTTGTTATGTTTCTTTTCATTTTCACTCTACATTTTCGTATATGTCAAAAACATTTTTTAATTAGTGCTCAACATATTTGAACACACGTTCAACATTGTCCGAACACTTATTCATTATTTTTTCAAATACTTGCTCACCATTTTAATACTTATTCAAAATTTTCAAATACTTGTTCAACTGTTTTTAAATACTCGTTCAACATTTTATAATAATTATCCCATATATTTTCAAATAGTTGTTCAAGTTTTTTTAATACTCATTCAAAAATTTTCAAATACGTGTTCAACATTTTTCAAATACTCGTTCAACATTTTTTAATATTATTCAACTTTTTTAAATACTTGTTCAATTTTCTTCAAATGCACGTTTAACATTTTTAAAATACTCATTCATTTTTTTAATAATTAGTCAATATTTTTTCAAATACTTGTTCAAGATTTTACAAATGGGTTTTGGAAGAGGGTTTTTTGTAATATATATATATATATATATATATATATATATATATATATATATACACTTAGAATATTTTAAAGTAATATTGTAAAGTAATATATATATATATATACACACACACGTAGACACACACATAGAATATTTTAAAGTATGTACAGAAATAAAGCAAAAACAATAACAGAAAACAGAAAAAAAACAGGCCGTGGCCTTCAGGCGCGGCTGGGCCATCCCATCTGGGGCTCCCCCGACGCGAGGATTCCCCCTCTGTCTCGCTGTCTTAAAGAGAAATTGAGTGAGGTCCCGGGCCCCCACTCAGCATAATGTGCATCTGCCCCTGCATATACCAAACATTTTTCTTAGATATAAAACTTAATGTATCTTTTTGCGTATTTTTTATGCAGGGTTTGAGGCTTTGAACACACCACTGGACATCGATCTCACTAAATGCTCTAGTTTGTTTTTCACAGAACACCTAAAGGGTTGCAGCTGGTTAAGTCTCATCAGTAGGTATGCCTTTAACTTCTTATTGAATACTCGCAAGTTAGATTCCTGGTAAATTAATCAATTGTGTTAATCTAAATTATTGAGAATGTACGGCATTCCTTTTTTTACTCGTGCGCTATGGTTCTTCCCCACAAGACTTATTTTTTATCCTTGAATGAGTGATGGTAGGAATAGTCTTTCTTAAACGCTTCAATACAATGTTATTGGATAAGTTTCAAAGGAAAACACACACTTTTGGGTACTCAAGTATCAAGACAACAAATAATATTGTACCTGAGGATATATTGGTATAATGGGAATCTCTATGCTTTTCCATGAAGTTTATCTCCTCAAATAACCCCCTAAAACTTAACTTCTCGCTTCATGTCAGTGCATGTGTGCCTCTCTCCCTGATACTTGGAGCCACTTGTTTGAGTGCTTTCGGTACGAGATTACAACTTTCTGAATAACCCCCCTCCCGCGGTCCGACATGTGGCCAGAAGGCCCTCTAGCGAATCTGAGCTTGCACCGGGGAAGGAGGTGCCCATAGTTATAGGCATGATGTAGTAGCTGGGTCACATGGTGACTACGCTAGGGTCGGCGGGTGTTATTTGTGAGTGGTACGACGCGACGGTCTGACGTAGGTCTCCCACGCCACCCCATCGGTCACTCTCTCCCTTGCACCTCTGCGTCCCCCAATCATCAGATAGTTTGTCCCCGATGTCTCACCGGCTACCGCCAGCCGGCCTGTTGCCCCTGCCACTACGTGCTCTCTACTAGATTCCATGGTGAGAGCTTAGGGAGCCATGCCTATGCATATGTTGTTCTGGCAGATCCGACATGAGTCCCCGCCGAACCGGTCATGGTGGCTGGTGTCATATGCATGGAAGGACGGCCTTCCAGCTCCCGCAACATGTTGGGGCACACACCTGCCGAGCTATACTCGGCCCCAATTTCCTTGGGTGTACAAAGTCGTCGGATTCCACATGAGGGCACACCAAAATTTAAGTTTTTGTTTCTGAAACTTAGGATTTAGTCGTTCATCGTACCTAATTTTTGATTTTTTTTGAAAAGGGAAATATATTAATATCAAGTAGATATCAATTACACCCAGCCTCTGCACTAACAAAATTTCTAAAAACATCCAGGATGCACACAGCTAAAAAGAGAAAAAGAAAAAAGAAAGAAAGAAAAAACCTAGCCACGGTGATCAATCACCCGCAGTAGCAGCACTCTAACCACCACCAAGACAGCACCCGGAGTAGAAAGAAGGTTCTCCAAAAGCAACGCCTCCAAGAAGGAAACAATGCACAAGCGTTGTCGTTGCCCAATCAGAGACCGTAGATTTTCACCCTGGAGAAAGACCCAGTGGCGGCTTCAGGAATTTGCTTATGGGTATTCATGTGTATTCATTTTGCTAAAAGCATTGCTGTTTTTCGAAAATTATCACTGTTTTGCCAAAATCAACACTATTGCCAGGCACAACGGTTCTAAAGGCCATACCTTGGGTTTTCACCCTGGAAATCACCAAATTTTGTGATGGTGTCATTTCCTTATACCAAGTTTAAAAACATGTCAAAACATATACAAAATATATCTTATTTGAGAGCTCTCGTCACAAGAAACAAGAATATTAAATGAAACTTAATTTGGACTTTTGGTTCAAAAAAAATGAAAGATTCGAAATCGAAAATAAAAAGAGAAATAGGGTGCATGCCCCCACCCCTTCGTGCCACGAAGCCCCTCGAACTTGCAGAAAAGTATTCAAGCAATATGTATGTCGTTCGCCAACTCAACCAATGGAAGATGCCATGTGTCTCTTAGATACCTTTTCGCGGGGCTTTGGTTGTCAATTGGAACCGGTGGAGGCATTCCGAACCTTAGCACTGGACATAGTGGTAGATTTGAAAAACATTTGAAGTTATCTTAGAGCTGAGTGAGGCGTAGAAAGAGACTTTTACACCCCCTCCCCTCATGTCGCACTATAAAGGGGTTACACGAGGGCAACCCAATCCCCACTCCATCTTGGCCCCGTCGTTCCGGTGGCGGCTCGTGCAAAGCCACTCTCCTACCCCGATGAGCTCCATCCTAGTATTGTGTTGTGTCCTTTGCTGCAACGATACCCTTGACCATTGCCCCTAAGTTTCTTGTTGTTGGGCGTCTGGTGGTGCGTGAATGGTGAAGAAATTGTGCCGATGACCATCTGTCGACATAGGTGACGCTTGCGGCGCCGCATCCCACACCTATGGCGTTGTCTTGTGCTCTTCGATGGCGCTATGGATGTTAAGTGCTATGTGCCTTGTGGGTGGGTGGGGGGGGGGGTTGGGTTCTATATGCTGGAGGCGGCAATGGCGATGCCCTCCAGGTGCCGCTTCTATTTTAAGAGGTGTTATCGTGGAGTCTAAGTCCATCCAACCCTTATCAAGGCGCCTGACCCATGTTTTATTATCTGCGTGCCAATCCCTTGCAACTCTTGTATAGCTCCTCCAAAGCCTCTCTGTTGTCACTGCTCGGTGCATCTGCCGTCATCAACTCATGATTGTGTGCACCTTCAGTTACACTCCCATCTCGAAATAACCCCATGTCCTATGGAGAGGCTTTCACCAGCGGCACTCTTCGAGGTCATGTCACCCCTTTGTTCACTCATTCTTCCCACCTCCCATGGGCTATGACCACCCTTCCGGTGGAGAATTTGCATATTCATCTGGTGCGTGAATGGCTGAGCCAACGATGATGCAGCTACTTGTTGATGATAACTCACGATGTTCCAGCATGTGGTTTTGATGTTGCTTCAGTTGGAGCCCTCTTAGTGTGCACTTAGTTTGGAAACAAATTGTTGAATGAGACACTGTGTCTTGACAATATTCTTAAATACTCCCTCCGTTCGGAATTACTTGTCGCATAAATGGATGTATCTAGACGTATTTTAGTTCTAGATACATCCATTTTCGAGACAAGTAATTCCGAACGGAGGGAGTAGATTACATGATATAACACTTGCCTTAATGGTCGCCACGGACACAAACAAGGTGAGTTGGTGGGTTTGTGGGGAGCTAGGTTTAATGGGGTAAATAAAAACTGGAGCTAAGCGAGCTGGTGGGCTCGCCGGAAAACTGAATAGCTTTTTCGATAAAGGGTGGATTTTATACAACCATCAGGAACTCACACACACACGCACACACTATCGATATATATAGCCGGTCTATTCTCATAACATTATGAGAATAATATTCTCATAACACTTCTGAACTGCTTTGTGTTATTGCATTGAAAGCTATGCGTACTGTACCATAGAGACCAGCGAACTTCATGTTTGAAAAAATTGTACGTGTTGTTTTTTCGGTACCTTTTTTTGCTCTAGTTTTTTAACCGTTTATCGGAATTATGCGTGTAATATACCGTTGAAAAGCTATGGAGTAGACGCAACTTCGCCATGTTGAACACTTTTCCAAATTCATCATAGTTTAAAAGCAGTTTCGAAAATCGTGTGGCTCACAACGAATGGCAGCAAACGTTTTTGGCGTTTTTTTCTAAACCGCTCGTCAGAATGAAACATATGATACACCGTTGGAAAGATATTATCGGCGCGCATCTTTTTCATATCTATTATTTTTTCTAATTCGCTACGGTTTAAGAGCAGTTTTGAATTTACTAAATCGCGTAATTGTGTTTTTCGAATTTTTTCAAATTTTCAGTACTATTTCACAGCAGTTTTCTAACCGTTTGTCGAAACAAGGCGTGTAATATACCGTTGGAAAGCTACGAACGAGGCGCAACTTTCATATATTGAAATGTTTTTGAGATTCTTACGGTTTTTAGTTAAATTTGAAAATCGTGCGGCTGATTACGAAGGGCAGCGGCCGTTTTTTCATGAAAATTTTAAAAAACGTTGGTCGAAATGATCCAAATGATACATCGTCGGAAAGATATCGTCGAGACGCTACTTTTTCATGTAGAACACTCTCTCTAGTTCATTACGGTTTAAGAGCAGTTTTGAAATTACAAAAACGCGAAAACAAAATCGACGCGTGCACTACATCGACAGAAAAACGCACTGCTTCAAACTGAAAAACGCACTGCAACAGACAGTTAAACGAACCTCATAATTTATTTTGTTGGACGTAGATTTTTCTCAGAGGAGTTTTGTTGTCTTTTTTCCAACTTTTTTTCCGAAGGAAAGTGGACCGCAACACTCCCGAAAGTGAAGCGGAACACTACGAAAAGTGAACCTCATGATTTGCTGTTGTCTTTTTTCGTACTAATTAATTTTTTACGCGCGTTGAGAAGTGTTGAGAAATGAGCTGCTTTTCGATATGTTTTTGTTTTTGGATCACCAAGTGAACCACAAAGATTTTTTATGGCCAACTTCGTGAGAGAACAAAGTGAGATTCGAAGAGACCTTTGCAATGGACTTTTTTTAGACAAAAGTGCACTATATTTTTTTGTTTTTTAGACCAGTGAACTGCATGTTTGAAAAAACTATACGTGTTATTTTTTGTACCTTTTTTACTCTAGTTTTTTAACCGTTTATCAGAATTATGCGTGTAATATACCGTTGAAAAGCTATGGAGTAGACGCAACTTCGCAATGTTGAACACTTTTCGAGATTTCACATGGTTTAAGAGCAGTTTTGAAAACGGTGAACTGCATGTTTAAAAAAACTGTACGTGTTGTTTTTTGGTACATATTTTGCTCTATTTTTTTAACCGTTTGTCGGAATTATGTGTGTAATATACCGTTGAAAAGCTATGGAGTAGACACAACTTCGCCATGTTGAACACTTTTCGAGATCCCGCACGGTTTAAAAGCAGTTTTGAAAACGATGAACTGCATGTTTGAAAAAACTGTACGTGTTGTTTTTCGGTACCTTTTTTGCTCTAGTTTTTTATCCGTTTATCAGAATTATGCGTGTAATATACCGTTGAAAAGCTATGGAGTAGACGCAACTTCGCCATGTTGAATACTTTTCGAGATTCCGCACGGTTTAAGAGCAGTTTTGAAAACGGTGAACTGCATGTTTGAAAAAACTGTACGTGTTGTTTTTTCGGTACCTTTTTTGCTCTAGTTTTTAACCGTTTATCGGAATTATGCGTGTAATATACCGTTGAAAAGCTATGGAGCAGACACAACTTCGCCATGTTGAACACTTTTCGAGATTTCGCACGGTTTAAGAGCAGTTTTGAAAACGGTGCAACCGACGAATAATGGCAGCAAGCGTTTTTTTGCTCCTTCAAACTGCACAAGAAAACCGCACTGCATCAGGGTAGGAGCCGGCGCGACGGTGCTGGGGGAAGGAGGCGGGGCGACAGTGCGGGGGTAGGAGGCGGGGCAGTGGTTGCTGTCCTCGGGGCGCTCCGCGCTAGAAACCTATTTAAGTAGGGGTGTTATGAGAATAAGGTCTTAAGGGGTGTTATGAGAATAGACACACTATATATATATATAGGAAAATGCCTGTGTACTCCTAGGAGTATGTACTCACGCTCTTCATATACCACATAGATCATACCGCCATACTTCATTATTATTTTTAATATACCTTATCAATTATTACTAGATACCTCAAAGTGAGTTTTATAAAAAAAAATCCATTTGAGTGCATGTATTTTATTTTGTACACACATAAACTGTTATTTTGTACGTACAAATGGCATATTACGTAAACTATGAGCCGCGATGATATTTTTTCATAAAATTTGTATTGAGGTATCTTAAAATAATTGATAAGGCATATTCAGAATAAAGAGGTATAAAACATTTGATTATGAGATATATTGAACGTGGGAGTACATACTCCTAGGAGTACATAAAATTATATATATATATATATATATATATATATATATATATATATATATATATATAACAATAACCATATCTGCATCAACTATCTCATGACACCATATGAACAACGAGGTTCTTCAACGGCAACACATTCAAAAAAGGAGCGATGCTCAAGCGCCGCTGTCGCTGGATCAACTACCAAAGTCCAGAATTTATGTTTTCGCCTTCAAGAATCAGACCAAGCATACATACATATGAGCACTGCTTCAACAAGGTAACAACAAAAAAACATCGTCATTGCTAGGTATAACTTACCCGGGTCATACCTACGCATTCACCCTACAACTCGAGACATTATCGATGTCACTCATGTGTTGTCGCCACCACTTTCCCACGATCCTTGCAGCCACAGACAATGTGCGGTCGCCGCCACTCCAGAACCACCCCTCATCATCAAGCCATCATCCATAGTTTACATCTCATCACTGAAGTCAACCACGTGATATGGATGAAGGAACCCTCACAAAGACCTTTCGGTGGCCACTCATTGAATAGAGACCCGCATGTGTCCGTCAGCCCAACGGTCAACATGGTCGAAACTGGAGCACCAAAGCTAGATCACCATCTCCGACGCTGGTGTGCGACGTGTAGCTTCCGCTGGATCAGAAGTGCACAACTGCTAGATCGACGTCGTGTCGACCAGAAGCTAAAGGGGGACAACGCACGTACCGCCTCCAACCAAGTTGGATCGTGCACCATCACCACCTGCACGATGCCATGCCTAGACTCTACGCAATCCGCACCACGCAAACCTCCATGATGACCCTGATGCGCCACCATGTCCATCCACGGGCGCCGCGCCCCGTGCCGCCACGGCTTCATGATCCAGATCGGGTCAGTCCCCTGCGTGCCTAGACGCCCGCAACACATGCGAAAATGGAGAAGGGGGAGAAACCCTCACCGCCACCCGCACAGGCTTAGCCCAACGGCGATGAAGGGAGTGAGGAAGGCCGGCGGCGCTGGAGGCTCCACACGTATCGCCCACGGTGATAGGACACAGGGGTAGAACGGTTCAGTTTTAGAGATCCGCTTCGGTACAACCCCCTCCTAAAACGTATAAAGGGTAATGTAGTCATTTCACAAGTCGTACGACGTAGAGGAGATCACCGGACTGGGCCGGCCCATGAAGATAGCATATAGCATCGCTTCAAAAACCCACGGTGATAGGACACAGGGGTAAAACGGTTCAGTTTTAGAGATCCGCTTCGGTACAACCCCTTCTAAAACGTATAAAGGGTAATGTAGTCATTTCACAAGTCGTATGGTGCATAGCCCGCAGGAACGTAGACGTAGAGGAGATCACCCGACTGGGCCGGCCCATGAAGATAGCATATAGCAGCGCTTCAAAAATAAAAGCACGCTCACGGGAACTCTGGACCACCAGACTTCGAGAAACGTGCTAAAACCAGCTCGCCTAGCCAATGTTTTTGCTTAAACATCAGCGCGAAGCCTTAAGGATAGAAACAATGCTGAATATTGTTAAAAACTTCGAACATAAAATATTTTTTTGAAAACAAAACGTGATTTTTTTTGTCAAAATCAATCACTTTTCAGAGTTTTGAACAAAATTAAAATAAACTGAAACATTTTTTAAAACCATGAACAGCTTTGAAACACGAATATTTCTTAAAACTTGAACATTTTTATAATTGTAAATTTTATGGAAACACAAACAATTGTTGCAATGTGCACTTTTATGCAATTACAGAAAAGAAATGGAAAAACAACAAACATTTTTGTAATTGCGAACTATTTTTGTAACAGAAGCATAAGACCATCATTTTCTGAATTTTTTGAACATTGATTAATAAATATGAATATTTTTGAAATTCTGAAAATTAGTTTTAAAAATATTCTAAATATTGAAGGTTCAGTGGTCACTAAAGATGCTCAGTAGGCGAGACCATAACGTTATTTGCTTCGCTCGTTTTATCCATTTGGTTGACAACTTCATGTGATGAGTGTCAATTAGGAAATTCCTTATTTTTGGGAGTAGCGTCAAATAGACGGCAACACATGCAGGAGGCCGGCCGACTGGGCTAGCCCATTGGCGCTCGCAAAAACAGAAAATAATTCACCAATATGATAGTTTTAAGTAACTATTTTTTATTATGATTTTAAATACTTTTTCCCTTTGAACCTAGCATGATGCAAACCATGGGCATGCCCACTTGCTAGCAAAAGTCGGGATCATTACAAGAATGTCCCAAAAAACACAAATGTTCAACGGATATGGCCCCAATTTTCTTCATAGCTTGTATGACCAATTCAAGGCACCATGCCAAGTTTCTTGGGTTTTCGAAAAGTTTTGCATTTTCTGGTGTTTTCTTGATAAAAAAGATCGATAAATGACTGGACGTGTCGCAACTTGCATACTATGTTAAAAAATGTTCAAACCTGGCATAGATGCCTACCTTGGGCATGCCCACCTACTTGGAAATTGGGGGTCATTTCAAGAATGTCCAAATAGACCATGTTCAACGGAGAGTGTCTGGGTATGCCAGAAAGGTCCGTCTGAGAGCACGTTGTTTCTCAACATCCTTTAATTGGCCCAATTTTTTTCATGGCCTTTTATGACCAATTCAAGGCACCAGTCCAAGTTGTCTGGGTTTCGACAAGTTTTTCATTTTCTTTGTCAAAAACTGCCATTAGATGGCCGGAGGTGTCACGATTTGCATACGGTGTCAGAAATCGTTCAAACCTAGCATGGATGCATATCATGGGCATTCCCAACTGCTTGCAACAGTTAGGTTCATTTTAAAAATGTCCAACATTTGGTTTTTTCTTTTTAATAACCGAATTCAAATCAGGTTCAGTATTAAACCATATAACTTAATGGAAAAAAAAATAGAAATCCAGGCATCCAGTACGCGGCTCCCTCACGCGTGTCACCCAACACCAAAGGCTCAATCGTGCACGCGTGTCCAACCATGCCGGATACAAAGGGCCCAATGCATGTTTTGTTCCCCACGTGAGAGCTAAACCAGCTAAGCTATTGCGAGGCTTCGCTGTCCACCTAATTGCAAAACCCAAGGGCAACTACTAGTACTTTTGTGAGCAGGCAAAGCATGCCGCGGCAACCGTTTTATTTGTTTAGTACCACAACGCGTAGGTATGCTCAGAGGATAAAGGTGGTAATGGATATTAGAGGACGACACAAGGAGTAGTTGTGTCGCAGCTTTTACGTGTGCGCTACAGAAAAGTTTTCATTATAAACTGAAAATCAAACTGAATCAGTTGGTTAACGAAATATCAATTTATTGTATTGGGTTGACATTTTCGGGTTTTACGTTTGCTAACCAAAATAAAAAACATATGGTAAAAACGGAAATTTCAATTTGTACCACCCTGATTGGTGATCTCATCACTCCGGTGAGGCACCTATTTGGCCGGCCCAAGCAATCGTGGATTTGAAATAAGTTCATCAATGCTGAAAAAAATATTCATGTTGAAATTTTTCCAAAAAAGTCCACCAAAAAAGTTGAAAAAATAAGCTGGAGAAAGTGAAAAGGATTGAAAAAATTGAGGACAAATTCATGTTTTTTTTATTTTAAAAGGTTCACACATTTGAAATAAGAGAAAAAAAATAAAAAGGATAACAAATGAAAAAAATAAAAAAGTAAAACAAACCAGAATAAAGCCCAGTTTGAAAAAAACATGAATAACCGGCCTAAAACTGCAAGGAGTTATATTTGCCACATAATAAGCCAGAAAGAAAGCAAGTGTTCAAGTTGTGTTCATAAAATTGTTCAGAATGTTACTTCTTAAGTTTGCACGCTCCTCATATCTCTTTAAAATTATTGAAAATTTTGTTCAAAAGAATATTCTTAACATTTTGAACTAACATATCTCTTTAATATTTTTTTGAAATGCTCATGCCTTTATAGAATGTTGTTCAAAAATTTCGAAATATGTCATGCTTCTAAAAAAACATAATTTTCGAGAACTGTTGGATTTTTAAAAGATTAGTTGATTTGTAAAAATTTATTCAGAAATTCCAACAAATGTTTGATTTTTTCGAAAAGGTACATAAATTCTGCATTAGTGTTAGTTCTTAAGTATGTACAAACATTAGTCAGCTTAATGCTATGCCGCTCACTGGTGTTAGTTTTTAACATTTCATGGTCATTGCTTTACATTGTCATTAGCTGGGTCAATTGGTGAGCCACTCACGCTTGCTGCAAGAGGTTTGGGGATCGAATCCCGATAGCACTTGTTTGGGTTTCTTTTCAATTTTTACATCCCACGAAGGGGCGCGCTTACTACAACCATCATCATTGGGTCCGGCACAGTCCGATGGGGGTTGGGTGTCGTATACATCCTGACGAAAAAAATACCCCATCATCAACTAAAAAAACAAAAAAAGACCATCCTACCCTTTCTTATGAAGAGGTATAAACAAATCTCCATCGTTGATGTGTTTAGGGGGGGTTGTACCGAAGAAGAAGTGTCAGTTTTATAGCTAATGCCTACAAAATTTACTCAGCTCGTTTTACTATTTTTACCAATATTCCTGTACACACATATTTTATCTACTTGCTATTTTTTTCTTGCCAAAATTAATGGTTGTATATTACCTTGCACCTCCATCTTCTCTCCGTTTTAATCTGCTGTGCTATTACAATCCATTCATCAGCTAGTATTATTGTACTCTTTCCCTGCTTCTTGTATTATGCATTATATAACTTGTTTGGTGTTGTTGTATTTTCAGGAGCAGATGGCGGAGGCGATACTCCTTGCCGTGTCAAAGATTGGGGCAGTCATTTTGAATCAAGCAGTCACGGATGTGGTACAGAGGGTTGAAGCTGCAAGGGAATTACCGGCAAAAGTCAAAAGAATCAATGTAGAACTGACGACCATGAATAACATAATTCATGATTTGGGCACAAGACATCTCAGTAACAAGGTCATCAAGGGTTGGATTGGAAATGTAAGGGATTTGGCCTACCGTGTTGAGGATATAATTGATAATTACTCGTATGAGGCTCTTAAGCTCAAGGACCAAGGCTTCCTGCAACGGTACATCTTCTTCGGAGGTTCACGCCACATAAAGGTCTTTAGTAAAATTGTTGAGGAAATTGATGAGATAGAGAAGGATATCATCCAGATCAAAGATTTGCCTTCATATTGGAGGGACACAGTGCAACCCACAAACAATGATCATG
The DNA here is from genome assembly GCA_902687465.1 of Secale cereale. Taxonomy (NCBI): domain Eukaryota; kingdom Viridiplantae; phylum Streptophyta; class Magnoliopsida; order Poales; family Poaceae; genus Secale; species Secale cereale. The sequence continues at coordinate 2,740,570 of LR738709.1, read as the reverse complement.
CAAAGATTGATAAGACGCGGTCTGGTAGCTGCTTCCCAGGACTCTTTAGTGATGAAGATCTTGTGGGAATTGATGAAAACAGGAGCAAGTTGACTGAATGGCTGAGCATTGATGATAAAGAAAGCTCGGTGATAACAGTTTCTGGTATGGGAGGCTTGGGGAAAACAACCCTTGTGAAGAATGTGTATGATAGGGAGAAAGTCAACTTCCCTGATGCTCATGCCTGGATTGTGGTGTCACAGGCATATGATGTAGTAGATTTGCTGGGCACATTGCTCACCAAGCTACGGCTCACACAAGGGACACAATCTCCTCTTAGCATGGATGCCAAAGCTAATGTTTATGATTTATCAGAGGCAATAAGGAAGACACTCCAAGACAGGAAGTGTTTAATCGTGCTTGATGATGTGTGGGACAAAGATGCATATACTCAGATGTGCAATGCTTTCCAGGGTCTCAAAGGAAGTCGTGTTATGATCACAACACGGAAGGAAGATGTTGCGGCTCTTGCTTCATCGAGGCGCCGCCTGGTAATCCAGCCGTTGGGTAGTGCCGAGTCATTCAAGTTGTTTTGCTCAAGGGCTTTTCACAACAGCCCAAATCACGAGTGCCCCCCAGAGCTCAAGACAGTGGCGCTTGATGTTGTCAAGAAGTGTCATGGCCTGCCATTGGCCATTATATCTTCTGGCAGCCTATTGTCCACGAAGCAACCAACAGAGCATGTTTGGACTCAGATGTTCGAACAACTTCGGGATGAGTTTAAGGGGGATAACAATGTCCAAGCTATACTTAATCTGAGCTACCACGACTTGCCAGGTGATCTTAGGAACTGCTTCCTGTACTGCAGCTTGTTCCCTGAAGATTATGCAATGTCACGAGAGAGCCTTGTGCGGCTGTGGGTTGCCGAAGGATTCGTGACGAGGAAAGGAAACAACACACCAGAAGAAGTGGCTGAGCTGAATCTCATGGAACTCATCGGCCGGAATATGTTGGAAGTTGTGGAGTGGGATGAGCTCTTCAGGGTTAGTAAATGTAAGATGCATGACATTGTCCGTGACCTAGCTCTTGCTGTGGCGAAAGAGGAGAGGTTTGGTTCTGCGAATGATCCGGGTGAAATGATTAGCATGGAGAAAGAAGTTCGTCGATTATCGACATCAAGTGGTTGGACCGCGGATCCAAGAGTGGAATTTCCTCGGTTGCGTACCATCATGTCGCTTGCGGCAGCTTCGTCCTCTACCAACATGCTTTCCTCGGTTTTCTCTGGATCTAGCTACCTTACTGTTCTCGAGCTTCAAGACTCTGCAATAACTGAAGTGCCAGCGTCCATTGGGAATCTGTTCAACCTTCGCTACATTGGCTTAAGGCGTACCAATGTCCAGTCACTGCCAGACACCATAGAAAAACTCTTGAACCTCGAGACATTGGACATCAAGCAAACAAGAGTAGAAAAGCTCCCACCGGGAATTGTAAAGGTTGAGAAGCTGCGGCACCTTTTTGCAGACAGGTTTGCTGATGAGAAGCAGACCGAGTTCCGATACTTTGTCGGAATCGAAGCGCCTCATCTGATTTCCAACTTTCAAGAACTGCAAACTCTCGAGACCGTCCATGCCAGCAAAGACATGTCCATGGAGTTGAAGAAAATGAGGAAGCTGCAAACAGTTTGGGTTGATAACATTAATGCATCTAACTGTGATGACCTTTTCAAGACCCTCTCAGATATGCCCCTGCTTTCCAGCTTACTTCTCTCTGCATATGATGAGACCGAGAAACTTTCTTTCCAATCACTAGTGCCAGTTTCCAAGAAGCTCCACAGACTAAGGCTACTTTCAATGCATTGGTGCTAACATGAGTTGCTAAGCATATTAAAAACTTTAGCAACTAAAGCCCCCAATGCATAGGTGCTTAACTTGTTGGTGCTAAGCATGCTTCATTCAATGATTTTGCAACTAAAGTTGTTCATGCATTGGTGAGATTCTTCCATTTAAGTCTTTTGCCTAGGTTCTCGTGCTTAGCATTGTTTCTTCCTGGGGTCACCACACTCATCTCTCTCCTCTTAATTACCTTGCCACATCAGATTTTTTGCCTACATGGCATCCTTAGCACCTGTACAAGGTGGAGCATTGGGAGGGGCCTAATCGTCAGAGGTGGTTGGGCTGATGGGACACTCAAGTGCCCAATATTTCAGGGCCATGGGAGGAATCTCAAGTACTTGGCTCTAAGTTGGTGCAATCTTGGGAAAGAAGATCCGCTGCAGTTATTGGCGTCTCATCTGCCAGCTCTAACTTATCTCAGTCTTAACAGGGTGAGAAGTGCAGCTATATTGGTCCTTTCTGCAGGGTCCTTTTCTAAGCTGAAGACACTCGTCTTGAAGAGCATGCCAAATGTCCAGCAACTAGATATTGAAGAGGGTGCCATTCCACACATTGATGGGATCTACATCGTGTCGCTCGCGGAGCTGAGTATAGTCCCTCGTGGCATTGAATCCCTTGGAACCCTCAAGAAGCTCTGGATGATGGGACTGCACAAGGACTTCAAGGCCGAGTGGAATCTCAACCAGATGCACAACAAGATGAAGCATGTTCCAGAGCTCCGTTCTTAGTTAAAAGCAAGCAATATATCACCCTCGGTCATTATGAAATGTAAGGATTTCTTATGCATTGGAAGTGTGCGCACATTTAATTATTTGAGAGGAGTCCTACGGTACTGTAATAGTATCAACAACTTTTAATTTCTTTGTGATTGTATATTGTCATGCATTGTTGGTTGTTTCTGTAATAATTCGTAAAACACTGGCCTTCCTTGCTGTCAGGACCTAAAATGAGAGTGAGTTTGGTTGTTTCATTATATATGATTATCACTGCTTGGATGTGCTTGATGTCATAGATTATCACATCATGTATGGGCAAATTCTTTTACGACATTTCAGGAAACTCTTGGTCCTTTTTCAATCGCTTCTGCACTCTGGACGCTTTGCTCTCTATGTTTCCACCACCAAGGGCGATACTTTTTGGGTACAGTGTGCTATGGGCTTTGTGTGCCATTTTCATTTTGTGAAGTCCCATGATGCTTCGCTCTTATTGTATTTCGTACGGAACAACCCAACAACAATATGACTGCAAGCTCGGAAACTTTGTGTTAATGGTTTGTCCTCGTGTGTCAGCTTGTTTGAGTTTTGAAATTTTGATACAAATGGGAAGAAAATGAGTGTTGGACAGTCAGTTTGACTGTTGAAGCAACAGTCTATACTACTACATATTTAAACGTTGGTCTTGGATTAATTTTAAGAGGAACCGCTACTGCTTGCTGCTTGCTGCCGTTGGGGCGGCAGACTGCCGAGTCAGTCAATGATGTGGAAGGTGACGGCCGGCTGCAACTAATGCCGTTGGGAGTGAACGGGGCGGCGGTCGGCGGTGGGGTGCGAGGTGGCTCAGACGGATGAGAGGTTGCGCGGCCCAGGGTGAAGCCTACTTCTAACAAGGAAGTCCTGCTGGACAGAGCCCATCACATTTCCCCGCCCATGACCAAAGCTTTCCCGTCCAAGCTCCAACTTTGCTTCTAGCAAAAAAAAAAAAAAAACATTGATGGCTTCTCTTAAAAAAGTTTATTTTACGCCCCCAGTGTCAAATTGTTGAGGAAACGGACACCTTCGAACCGCTGTCTGCCACCACCTATAGCCGACATTTATGCCGCCCCAAAGAAACTGCACTCATCGCCCTAAGTTTCGTCCTTGTCCATAGTTCCATACCCGCACCGCTGCCAACTCAAGCTCAGTCTGTTTATTGCTTTGTCTGCGCCTCCGTCATCTGTCTACCATCGCCTCGCCTCTGACCAGGAACCATGGAGCACTCGACCTCCACTTCATGGTCGTTGCTCAAGCTTCTTTTGCCAGGATCATGATGGCCCATATTCAGCGTCGGTGAGCATGTAATTTGCCGTCAGTACGCCATCACTACGGGACTCGAGGGCTATGCCTACAGCCAGGGGCCGTCGGCATAGGTCTTTTGCCGTCGGCATAGATCTATGCCGACGGCAGCCGTCGGCATAGGGCCGTCAGCATAGATCACGTCAGCATAGTTTGTCAGACCGTCAGCGTAGTTTAGCCGTCGTTATAGGGGCCTATGCCGACGGCCGTTAGTCGGCCGTCGGCATAGTTTAGCCGTCGGCATCGTTTTTCGCCTGACGGCAACGGACGGCGCCGTCAAAAGCGGCGACGAAACACGGGACGACACGTGGCGGAGATATGCCGACGGCAAAGCCGTCGGCATATGTCGGGGATATACCCCCGCGGTATGAACCGGCCGGAATTATAACCCGGCCGGACTTGGCAGTTTACTTAAGACGGTTTATATTTGGCAAGTTACTGGTGACCCGGCAGGCAGATCATGGATGACAAGGCCCAAGGCCCGGAAGGCCGGTTCATATTAATTGTGGGCCGGTTTATGAATAAAGCGCAAGGAATATTCTCCATAAAGGAAGCAAGACTAGGACTCCTTGTAATAGATCAATCCTAGTCCTACTAGGACTGGTCATGTAAAGCCTCCCCTTCAACATATATAAGGAGGGGCAGGGCTCCCCAAAGAGGACAAGTCTTTCATAAGTTAGACAAGAGACAAGTTAGGTTTTAGAGTTTAGACAAGCAGACAAGTTTTAGGGTTAGACACCAAGAGCCGGTTTACCGGCGACACCATCATAATGAGACCTAGCCTCAAACAGCACGTAGGGTTATTACCGGATGATGTTTCCCGGGGCCCGAAGCTGTCTAAATCCGTGTCTTGCATCGCGTCTCTCGATTCCGCCTAACCACTTCAAGCTACCACATAGATGCGCGCCTCAACACTAAGTCCGTTGATCCGGACATCTGACGTGTTAATTCCACGACAGTTGGCGCCCACCGTGGGGCCTGCGCACGGTGGTGTTGAGTTCTTGGAGGGATCTTTTCAAGGGTTCGAGAAGTTTGTAATTTTTCGAGTTGAAGAAGAGTCATCAACGAAGGAGTTACAATGTATCAATATCAAGTATCCAGAGGAACATCATCGCCAGAAACTGGAACAGAGAAATTTTTCCGCGGCAGCACTTCAGACGCCGCTGCCGCCGGGTTACTGCTAACCCTATCTCCGTTTTGGGACAAGATGAAACAACTACGTGCAAAGAAGATTCAGAATAATATACCTGGCCGGACGCCACAAGGATCGGATCAACTATTAATTTCGTGAAGCGGCTTGCTGTTTCTCGATCGAAAAAAAAAGGGGGAGTCAGACCAATCCCGACCCGGAGGAGGACTCGGTCGCACGGAGTCAGCCTCGCCTCTAATCATTGCCGCGCCTGTGAGCCACTGCGACCAGCCTGGCGTTCTGTCATGTGAGGAGGATTCAGCTTTTGCCTGGTCCGTTTCTTGTTCCGCCTCGAAGCAATCAATACATATGCACGCTGGGTACAATCTCCAGATTGAATGAATGGCCACGGGTGAAGCTACCCCTGCCTGGGAGCCGCTTTTTTGCCATCGACAGAATACCAATGAGTACGACCTCCAGAGCATTAAAAGATTAATAAAGTCTGATGATTCGGGTACGCCGCCCCGCGGGAGGCTCAGCGACTTGTCCAATCCAAAGGCCAGTTAATTTATTGATTTTTTCCGCCGCTGTCGTTCGAAGACGCCAGTGCCTCCGATCGCGACCGGGGGACCCAGCATCAATCGGTTTTGCGTATGTACGTCACGTCGGCCTCGTTAAATCCTCTCAAAGCAGTGCTGATTCAAGGAGAAGCTAGCCAATATAATTAAACAATGGGATAGTACTACAAGCTACTAGTATTACGAGTCCAGTGCTATATGATGACGTGCTACCATTATTTGGCGTGAGGCAACAAAAACAACTTGAGTTCGAATCCGCCAAAGGACAGAAACGGACACCACAAGGACTCTGCTATGCCTGTTTGCGTAACTCCGTTTCCGAGCCGGGTACAACTTCAGCAGCATCGCTTCTGTGTGGCTGATCGCTGCCTCCACGCGGAACGGATGATCCGTCGTCCGAGCAAATCCAGGTGCTATTTTTCTTATCTATTTTAACAGCAAATTAATTCATCCGACAACAATTACTCTCGCATGTAATATTTTTTACACAGGGCGATCATTAAAAGCGGCAACCGGATCACCGCCAGGATATATCGCGGCTTCATGAACATGCATGCTGCGATCCGGTTTGCATCAAAATGCGACCGCTGGTTCGTCTGTCCGCGCCTACGCGCGCTGGCCTTCAACACTGCGTCCGGCTCCCTCGCCAATGAACGTGTGAACGCTACCGCTCCCGTGGACCGGTCCATATTAACACGTCGGTGCCGCACCCGTTCTCATAAACCGGTCCAGCAGATACGCATGCGGTTGCTTCACTGTCCGCACCTGCGATTAGCTCGCCCGTGCGTGCCGGTTTAAAATACCGCGACCGACTCATCTGTTCTCGAGGCGAATCAGGTGATATCTGTCCTATTTATTTTTCAATACATATTAATTCATCCAAGCAGAAATACCTCGCCTTGCTGTATTTTACATGCAGAAAAATTATTCATTATAAATGGTATTATAACACGGAGGTGGAGGCACGCCAAACATTGTTCAACACAAGTGATCGTCGTTATTCCACGCATTTAAGCGCCAATTACAGCTACGGCCGGTTCACGCATCCGCACCGGTTTACAACACGGAGGACAACTTGCTCATCTCCGCCGGTTTACAACCCCACTACCGGTTTAACTGTCCAAGCCGCCTCTGATACTGCGGTCGTTTATTATCCACCCTGTGATCCGGTCTATTCAACATACCGGTTCAAATACACTCAGGTGATATCCATCTATAATATTATTTCTCTTACTATATATTACTTTTTAAAGAAAACAAGATGCTTTGATCAGTCTATCTGGTTGTGCAGGGCATATGCACAAAGGAGCAATGAAACTCTCAAGAACATGAGATCATATCCGGTTCAAGGAAAGAAGGCTTCGCAATTTATCCATCGGTTCAGGAGGAACCCTAGCGACCCTCTGAAAAGTTGGATAATACCACATTCAGTGATTGGTTTAGATTGACCCACCGGTTCAGGAGGAACCCTGGAGGCCCCTTGGGACAGTCCGGTTTGCCCACGTCCCATTGATTGGCTATGTTTATGATTCCTTGGGCCCTCTGAACAGTTGATACGCTCACGTTCAGGGATGGCTCGGCCCCTTGGGACAGTCCAGTTTGCCCACGTCCCATTGATTGGCTATGTTTATGATTCCTTGGGCCCCCTGAACAGTTGATACG
>LR738709.1:2722061-2732891 GCA_902687465.1 Secale cereale | reverse complement strand
GGCCCTCTGAACAGTTGATACGCTCACGTTCAGGGTTGGCTCGGCCCCTTGGGACAGTCCGGTTTGCCCACGTCCCATTGATTGGCTATGTTTACGATTATATCGGCCCTCTGAACAGTGGATACGCTCACGTTCAGTGATTGGCTAGGCCCCTTGGGACAGTCAGGTTTGCCCACGTCCCAATGATTGGCTCGGTTTTTATTTGCGGTTCTATCGGCCCTCTGAACAGTCGATACACTCACGTTCAGTGATTGGCTAGGCTCCTTGGGACAGTCCGGTTTGCCCACGTCCCATTGATTGGCTGAACCTTGCTTTGAGCCTGGCAGCTCTTTGAAAAAGCCTCGACTACATTGTCTGATTTACAAAAATTGTGTGTTTCTTGGTGTTTTTTGTGTTCCATAACCTTTTAAACCGAGTGGAACAGCTCCAGAAGTTGACCACCTATCTATGAAGTTATAAGTCTGGGTCATGAACACCAGCGAGAATTAAACCGGCGTTCATTAAAACCCGGATCGCATATCAGGCAAAAGTCACAAATTTCTGAACAAAGTGAACCGGTGTCTGTTATCAAGCCCGGAATTATTATTGGATCTATCAAAGACTCCCTCAGAAAATAGCAAGTTTCGCCGGATTAAGAATATCAAGCATATTTTGATCGCAGGTATGAAGTATTTTATTTTCAAATATATGTTTGGTAATATATGATCAGTTATGATGACCGGTATTCCTTAAACCGGCCTGGTTTTGACTATAAGTCGCCAGTATGAGACAAAATAATGACCGGTGTTTATTAAACCCGGCCCGATTGTGATCAAACATCATTGGAACCGGTCTTCAAACCGGATTATATTCTTCAATAGCCAATATGGCTGGATTCCTATTATGATTATCAATATTATGATTGAGGTTTTCAAAGTCGCTTTAAAGTGCAATGGATATTATTTCAACGATGGAAGTGATTTATTCTACAAACGAATAGTCCCGAGTTGCTGCAGGCTTACAACCCGGCACTTGGGGGCTACATTATTCAGATTGAGATTACATCAAAGACAAAAGTCTCAAGCACACAAACAAGTTGTCTACTTGACACTTGGGGGCTAATGGGCAGTTGAAGCAGTAAAACAGCAGCAATTCAAAGACAAAAGTCTCAAGCACACAAGCAAGTTGTCTACTTGACACTTGGGGGCTAATGGAAAGATCATTTGCTTCATCTGGAAGTACCGGTTCACCTTCTAAATATAGCTAAACCGGAACTTGGGGGCTACCAATCGCTCCTGTCAAACAATTCAAGGCACACAAGTATTCATACATTATATTGAAAGGCCCGTCTAACTCAGTTGGGAAAGCACAAAGCTCTTAACCTTGTGGACGTGGATTCAAACCCCACGATGGAAGTTACATTATATAATGTTCATTTCAATAATCATATTTTCAAAGTCCCTGCTCATTATTGCATAATGACCCGGCACTTGGGGGCTATATGTTGCTATTCAAGTTTACATGATCATATTTCAAAGTCCCTGCTCATTATTGCATAATGACCCGGCACTTGGGGGCTACATAATATGGAGTATTCAGTTTCATAGTGATTGGGATGAACAATCCGGATTTCTTCAAGATTATACAAGGCTATTTTCAATGGAGTATATACAAAGTCCCTGCTCATTATTGCATAATGACCCGGCACTTGGGGGCTATAGGTAATATGCATATAAAGGAGGAACATCTTCAAATTTTCAGTTTTGGCAATCAGATTAATTGTGTGACCCGACAATTTTGGCAATCATAAACCGGCAAGCTTTATATCTTCAAACCGGCTGGATATTAATTGAATATTTCAAAGACCAATATTTTTATCAAGTCAGAACATTGGAAGGCCGATTCAAATGGATTCTTTATTTACAATATTCTTATGCAAGCAAGTTGGTTATGAAGTTGGTCTGTTGACCCGGATTTTCTAAGAAGAAGGAAAGACAAGGACTTAAGGATGGTCAGATGCCGGATTACAAGAAATTCTTAACCCGGAGCACAGCCTATCAGAATTGTTCTTGTGTTATTTTGCAGCATAAGTTTACCATGGACACATCCAAGCTAAACTTGGGGGCTAATGTCGGGGATATACCCCCGCGGTATGAACCGGCCGGAATTATAACCCGGCCGGACTTGGCAGTTTACTTAAGACGGTTTATATTTGGCAAGTTACTGGTGACCCGGCAGGCAGATCATGGATGACAAGGCCCAAGGCCCGGAAGGCCGGTTCATATTAATTGTGGGCCGGTTTATGAATAAAGCGCAAGGAATATTCTCCATAAAGGAAGCAAGACTAGGACTCCTTGTAATAGATCAATCCTAGTCCTACTAGGACTGGTCATGTAAAGCCTCCCCTTCAACATATATAAGGAGGGGCAGGGCTCCCCAAAGAGGACAAGTCTTTCATAAGTTAGACAAGAGACAAGTTAGGTTTTAGAGTTTAGACAAGCAGACAAGTTTTAGGGTTAGACACCAAGAGCTGGTTTACCGGCGACACCATCATAATGAGACCTAGCCTCAAACATCACGTAGGGTTATTACCGGATGATGTTTCCCGGGGCCCGAAGCTGTCTAAATCCGTGTCTTGCATCGCGTCTCTCGATTCCGCCTAACCCCTTCAAGCTACCACATAGATGCGCGCCTCAACACTAAGTCCGTTGATCCGGACATCTGACGTGAAAACTATGCCTACGGCTTTGCCGTCGGCATATCCCTGCCACGTGTCGTCCCGTGGTGCCTCCTGGTAGCGCAGCTATGCCGACGGCAAAGCCGTAGGCATAGATGAAAACTATGCCGACGGCAAAGCCGTAGGCATAGAAGAAAACTATGCCGACGGCTTTGCCGTAGGCATAGCATGCCACATGGCGTCACCTGGGTCTTTCTAGCGTCAATTCTATGCCTACGGCAAAGCCGTCGGCATAGACTGAAATCTATGGCGACGGCTTTTGCCGTCGGCGTAGCCTGCCACGTGGCGCGCCCTGGGAAATCCTGGGACCATCTATGCCGACAGCTTTGCTGTAGGCATAGTTTTTTTTTAAATTTTCCTGTTTTTTCTTTTTCAATTCATTTGACAGCAATTCAAATCAGAATAATATGACCATGTGCAGAAATATGACAGTTATCATCCAAACATACTAAAGTTCATCATCATCATCTAAACATAGTCATCATCTAAAGATCATCACCGGCGAAAGTTCATGAACATAAAAGTAGTACAAGACATGGAACATCATAAAAGTAGGAACATGAAAGGTATTTCACGACGGCCACAAGCACGGGTATCATCATCGACATCATGCAAGACCACCACCGCCAAAACCACCACCTCCGCTAAAACCAGCACCGCCAAGACCACCTCCGTCCAAACCACCTCCGCCAAAACCACCACTCTGCCAGATCGGAGTGACTAGGGTCGAGGAAGCGGGAGTCGAGCCACCGGTCCCCTACATGTATGAGAGAAGATTCTAACGGTAAATATGATATGATAGTGTTGAATGAACCTTGAACTAGTTTGTCAGTAGTTAGGCAAATGTACTAACCGGACTATCACTGCCTAGTGCCACCCATTCATCGAACATGGGAATGTGTGGGGGTTCTCCCGCAGGTGGTGGTGGTGGTCCCATTTGTGGTGGATCCGTGCGGTTAGTCCAAGACGCCAACATAGCTTGTATGTTAGTTAAACAAGCAAACTAAAAGGTCGGAAGGAATAAAAGTGCAAAAATTTGGCTATGTTTTAAGAGGGCAAAACTAACCGTCATCATTTGACGGTTGTAATCATCGTTTGCCTTCACTCGTTGCAAGTACTCTCGCACCTCGAGATTCCTATGCTCGACAAAGGCCTTATATGCCTACATAATTTAGGTTGTTTCTAAGTGAGCAATGCTGAAAATAAACTGAGAATGCTAGAGATAAAGGGGAAGTACTTACAGCATGCTGACGGGCCAAGGGATTCTGTGAACGCCCAGTACTCTCTAACTGGCTCGGGTTGCAAGCCCGAAGCTGTGTGTACGAGATCGAAGGAGTGATCAAGGCATCGAAACACGGATACCGGCCATGTGACTTCCCCTGGATGGCCACCACCGCCGCGTCGTCGATCTGAGACTGGGCGACCTCAGCAACAGGAACATCAGGATGCAACCTCTGATAGTTCTGAGTGTAAGACTCTAGATACTCCTCGGTCTTGCCATAGTACTGGTTCTCGCCGTCCTTGCGATCACTCCGCTCACGGGCCATCTTCCATGACTCCATGTCTGAGAGCGGCCTCTTCAACTTGGCCTCCTACGCCGTCAAATAGAAGTTAGCCATACATAACAACATGACTGTAAAGAAGAACAAAAATGCATCATACATATAGACATCATGCATATAGATATACCTTCATGGCCCTGAAGCCCCGATGGTTCCTGTTTCCTTGGCCGTGTGTCCCGTCTTTTCCACGGTTAGCCCGGCCCTTGCTGCTCTTGGCAGCAAACTCTGCATCGTCGCCGACCCACCTATCCACCAAACTCGCCCATCCGTCATGCTTTGCATAGCACCAACGAGGAACAACCTATGCAAATTTTGGAAGCATGACATGTGATCACGAAACATATAGTTGACTGCTTGAAACATTGAAAAGTCAGTAATAGTTACCTTCATGAACTGCTCCCTGTTCAAGGTAAGCCATTCCTTCTGCGCTTGAGTTTTGGTCATCTTTTGATGTAGGTAGACGTGGTAGTACTGCGAGACGGCAACCCAGCGAACCTCGTACTGCAACTGACGAGCTGCCTTCTTCGCGGCCGCAAGCAAGACCACGTCGGCTTGGGCCTTGTGCTCATCAAGAACTCTATAGAGTTGCTGAAATCATGCATAAACCGGAAGCAAACAAGGCATGAGTGATTCAATGATAAACTATGAACGAAACTTAAGACAAGTGATTCAGAAGAGAACTTACCCAAAATTTGGTGATCACGGCCTTAGCGGCCGTCCCGTACTCCGCGTTGATGCAAGTCTCGTAGTGGGCCCAGCTCGTGGCCAAAACCCGCAGCTGCGGCTCCCTGTCTGGCCGCGGGCAAAATAGGCCAGGCCAAAACTCCTTCAACAGGACAGTGATAAGGCCGTTCGGTTTACGGCCCTTTCCGTGAAGGTTCCATTTACTGCAAAAGAATCAAAGGGTTGCCATGTGTACAATAAGAAAATGTTGTCATGTGTTGAAAGTATGACTGAGAGGCACTTACTCTCGCCCCACAGGTTCAATGAGCCACTTGTGCGCCTCGATAGAAGGTGATGTAGGTAGTCCGGCATTACCACGCAGCCACCCCTTCGGAGCACCCGGTGGCAAGTCACCCCACAACTCGGGGTCAACCTCCTCGCCCTCCTCCTCACCCTCCCCCTCGGCCTCCTCCTCCTCGACCTCCTCCTCTTCGACCTCCTCCTCCTCGGCCTCCTCCTCCTCCTCGCCATCAGGAACATACTCCTCCTCCTCAGACTCAGAAGCTGCCTGAGTATAGGAGGGCATCGAAGAAGACCCTCCTATTTCGGACACGGCCCGGAGTTTCTTGCCCCGGCTGCCTCTGCCCCCACCTCCTCCTCTTATAGGGGCTCTCCCCCCACCCCCTCCTCCTCTAGGAGCTCCTCCCCCGACCCCTCCACCTCCCTGTGAGGTCTCATCCTTACGAAGTCGGGAGGGAACCTTGTGGGCTCATCCACTCCGAGTAAGTCCTTTGAATTTACCGAGGAAACTGGCGCCGCTGGACTTGCCCATGATTAGCAAACCTGCATTGAGAAAAGAATAAACAATTAGTAAGGATATCAAATAATATTAATAACAGATGAGCACATTAAGCACATATTGTAATGATAATTAAAAGAACTTACATTTTCTAGAACCCGTATGAATCATCGCTATTGTAATATATTTGTCGACCGGTCTCCTCATCACTATCACGCATATCTTCTTCATTGTCTGACGGAGGTGGAGGCTCTTCCTCATCGTCAGCATCTTCATTTAACTTTTCAAGCATAATTATGTCTCTTTGATTCACAACTGCCTCACCATCAATTCGTGTGTCATTTGGGTCCAGGTCAACATAACCCAAGTCATCATCCTCGTTGTTTCGGGTCATGTCATCATGTTCCTCTTGAAAGAACACTCCCTCGTATGTCATGGGGTTTATGTTGTAGTAATCATCATCATTCGGGTCCGGTAGCTTACCATGTGGCGACACCTTGAACACAACTTCCCAACCCTTTAGGTACTCTTTCTGGCATGGGTAAGGCAAATAATATACTTGTGTGGCCTGGGTAGCAGCTATAAAGAGATCAGCTCCGGCATAGACGGTTGATGGTTTAACTTCAACTAAACCAACAGAAGGCGTATGTCTCAGACCCTTTTTGGGGTCGAACCATCGGCATTTGAACACAGTGAGACTTAGGGGTTCACGCCCATGTTTGAATGTAAGCTCGTATATTTTAGCTACCCTTCCGTAGTAATCTACTTTATTATCTCCTTCAGTGAAGACTCCGGTATTTATGGTTTTGGGATCAGGCCGACTGTTTTGGTGCTCCTCTGTATGGAAGCGATACCCATTCACATCATACTTCTGGCATGTCATGACGGCAGGGTCAAAACCCATGGAAACCCATCTCAATTCATCATCCATTGATTCGTTCGGATCATTTCCCTACAAGTTTATTTGAAATTATAGGGTGCATGAGTTTAATTGAAATAGGTAATAGGGAAGTTTGAAAAATTACTTTCTCCAGGAACCACGCAACAAAATTTTTCCTTCCATCAGCACCCATTCGGAGAAGAGCAAGTGCCTCCGCTTCACTAGGAGGAAGCATTCCCGTCCACTCTTCATCAACGAATCGACTACAATAAGAAAAACGGTATAAGAACTAGGCGCCGTGAACATAACGAATTGACGAAAAGAATGGTGCAAAGGTATTACCTCATCCACTCATCCTCAACTTCCTTGATGTTGTGCAAGATATAGAACATGACATCCTCCCACTCATCTCGTGGCATGAGATAAGGTGTCGAGCATCCAGCCCTGCCACCTTGCCCGATGAATAGAGGCAACTTGGGTTTATACTTGGGTTCTTCTGTGTTGTATCGAGACACCTTATTGTGCAACGTTGGAACATGGTCCGGATAGTAGGCTGTCCTGAGGTCTGCCACCTCCTCTAGGATAACTGCCTCAGCTATGGAAGCTTCAATCTTAGCTTTGTTTCCACATTTCTGTCTCAGATGCTTGTTCTGTCTCTCAGGGCCGTACTGCCAACGATTCTGCACAGGGCCCCCCAACAATACCTCGTTCGCGAGATGCAAAATAAGATGTGTCATCGGAGTAAAGAAGCCTGATGGGAAGATCTTCTCTAGCTTGCATATCAACTCCGGCGCCTTCTTATGCATTTCTTTTATCTTCTCAGGACATACTTCTTTAGCACAAAGCGTGCGGAAGAAATGGCTTAACTCCGCAAGCACACGCCAGACACGCTCGGGAACATAGCCCCGAACCATCACCGGCATAATCCGCTCAATCCACACATGATAGTCATGACTCTTGAGCCCGGTCACTTTTCCCGTTGAAAGATTGACCCCATTACTTATATTCGACGCATAACCATCAGTGAACTTCACGACGTGTTTCAGCCACTTCAATGCCTCCATCTTATGATCCTTTTTAAGTACGAAATCAGCATCTGGCTTGAACCAAGATTTTCGACTGCCTGTGGGAGGCTGCATGTGTAGACGTGGTCTATCACATATATTCTGTTGATCGACTCTAGCATTAACATTATCCTTTGTCTTATCAGGAATGTTGAGGATCGTGCAAAAAAGGGACTCTGCAACATTTTTTCGGTGTGCATCACGTCAATGTTGTATGGAAGTTTGAGGTCCTTAAAATAGGGAAGTTGCGTGAAGGGGGTAATGTGAGTCCAGTTGTGCGTCTCACCATAAGCTTCAAAACTTTTTTTCCCTTTACCTTTTCCTCTGCCCTCGCCCTCGTCTTCGCCTGTGGCTTTGCCTTTGCCTTTGCCTTTGCCCTTCCCTTCGCCGGCAGGCTTAAGAGCTTTCAGCTGAGCAAGCACATCCGCACCAGAAAACGTAGGAATCTCGTTAACTTCATGGACAACTTTGCCTTTGGTGAAGTTCTTCTTGTCTTCCCTATCAGGATGGTCTGGAGGGAGGAACTGTCGATGCAGATCAAAGGCAACATACTTGCCACCCTTTTTCAGCCAAATGAAAATCAACGCCTGCATGCACACTGGGCAAGGCATCTTTCCACTTGTACACCATCCGCAGAACAGGGCATAGCCGGGAAAGTCATGCATGCAATACTGTAGCCAAACTTTCATCAAGAAATTTTTCTGCAGATGTCGGTCGTATGTCAACCTCGGGAAGTACCAAGAATGGTGCAAATCATCCACCAATGGCTGCATAAACACACTCAAATTCTTCCCCGGATATTCAGGCCCTGGAATTATAAGCGACAGGAACATGGTCTTGCGTTGCATTATGGCGCCGGGAGGGAGATTGAGCGGAATAACAAATACGGGCCAGCAGCTGTATGAATTGGACGACATACCATATGGATTGAACCCATCACCTGTTATAGCAATTCTGACATTCCCAGCCTCGGCTGCTTCCTCCGGGTACTCTATATCGAATGACTTCCATGCTTCACCTTCTGATGGATGTACAATTTTGTTTGGATTGTACCTTTTCCCTTCCTTGTGCCACTTCATCATTTTGGCAGACACCTCGGTGATGAAAAGGCGCTGCAATCTTTTTATAAAATCAAGATACCGAAGAACCTTCACAGGGATTTTTAGCTGCCGCTTCAGACCATGCTTATCGACCACCTCAATATACCGAGAGGAACCGCACTTCCTACAGTAGTTGTCATCCGCATACTCATGCCTAAACAAAAGGCAATTCTTTGGACAAGCATGTATTTTCTCATAGTCCATGGAGAGCGCCTTCATGATTTTCTTCGTAGCGTACATGGTTTTCGGCAGTTCATGGCCCTCAGGCAGGCTGTTAGCCCATACTCCCAGAAATGCTTCGAAGCAACCTCGGCTACAACCGTACTCAGCCTTGACTGCCATCAGTTGCGAGATGGCATCCAGCACAGACAGCTTGGCACCCTCATAGAGAGGTTTCTTTGACGAGGCCAAGATTTCCAGGAAGGCCTTTGCGGTTTCCTCCGGCTCCTCCGGTTCATTCGCTGAATGTGACGGAGGTGTCGGCTGTGCAGCAAAGACATCATCTATCATGTCTCTAACCCCATCGTCCTCATAACCAGTGACGCGTTGTCGTATCACCTCCACTCTACCACGGTCCCTCTGGGCAAAGTTTATCGGCATATTAAAGTTGGGCATAAATCCATTCGTGCGAAGGTGCTTAGTCATCTCACTCCGATCTCTACGGATACGTCCCTTACATCTGGCACACGGGCATTCTGGCACCATCCTCATTGGTCTACGGAATATCTCTTTCAAAAACACATCAGTTTTCTCGACCCACTCTGTTGTTACTTCATTCCGACGGAAAAACCCACTATACATCCACTGATTATCTGCCATCTCTGCTTTATTGGAAGCCACACAACATAATTAAGGATTTATTTAAATTCATCACATCAATATTTTATTTTTTAGGGTATGGACGAGAAACGACATTTAATCCACCTACATCTCTAATAGGTAAAGATGGGTCCTAATCCCACCCGTGAATGTGTAAATTGAGTATGTTGTCCAGGCTCTACCCCATTCCGAGACGAAATTTCGGCAGCATCTCCCCGCTGTTCTCCAAATACACGTCTCGGCAAACTGCCGAGAGAATGTGCATCCGGAGAACAACAGGGAGGCGCCGCCGAAATCCTGTCTCGGAACGGGGTAGAGCATGAACAACGTACCCAATCTACACATCCTCGGGCTGTCCGTGGAAAGCGCTGGACAATCCGAAAGAGCTGCGGTGATAAATATGCAATTGAATGCATATTTATCGATGCAACCCTTTCGGACGGGAGACGCCTAGGTTACGCGACTTGATGTGAAAATTTAATCTAGTTAAAAGAGGCTAGGAGTTGAAGGTGAATTCGTAGCTCACCCTTCGCTGTAGAGGAAGTAGTCGAGCAACGGCAGGATCACGGACCAAACCCAGATGACGAAGGCTCCAGGGAGATTAAATACCACAAAGCCTGTAAATTTTACCGAGTCAAAAAATTTGAGGGCATCACATCACATAAAGCATTGACACTTCAAAGTATGAAAAAAATCATATTGCTAATGACATCTAGTCAAGGTTTTAGATCATCATGATACTTCAAATCCTACTTTTCATCAAGTGTCAAATTTTGTTCTTCCATTTTTTAGCAAGATCATCATGATAAAATAACTACTCATCACATATCAATTTTGTCAACATCACACAATGAAACTATAGCTATTTGACAACATCTCAAATATACCAATTTTGTTCTTCAAATTTTTTAGCGCATCTCACATAGCTATTTGACAACATCACAAACTTGACCAAAGCTATAACTAAGCAATATACATCAATCCATCCATTCATCCATACAACATGCATCTATATCTCACATAACAAGCAGTAAAAAAATGCAAAAAATGAAAAAAGCTCACCGGGGACGGGAAGGCAGGGGCGGCCGATGCAGCGGGCGAGCAGCAGGGGGCGGCGGTGGAGGGCCTCTTGAGGCAGGGCGGCCGGGGACGGGAGGGCAGGGGCGGCCCGGGACGGGAGGGCAGGGGCGGCCGGCCGGGGACGGGAGGGCCAGGCGCTCGGGTCGG
>LR738709.1:2680255-2719598 GCA_902687465.1 Secale cereale | reverse complement strand
GTAGACCCGACGCGTCCGTTTCCCCCATTCAGATGCCGGCGGCGGCGCCGTACGTGTGGGGGGCCACATCCCGGAAACGCGTGCCGCCTCTTCAAAAATGCCACAACACCACCCCGCATGTATGAGGGGCCGGTGCGATGCTCCGGTGGCATTGCTACCCGAGGGCCCCCGTCCCGCCTAATCCTGGAGCGGTTGACCACGAGATCTAGCCCTTTGACTTCCCATAGACGGGCTTTCAACAGTGGACCTCTCCACCCGGTTGTGTCAGGTCAGCACAGAGGGACACCTGGGAGCAACATCCGGGCCAAACCCACAGCTACATCCCCTCCGTGTAGACCCGACGCGTCCGTTTCCTTCCTTCGCAGGCCGGCGGCGGCGCCGTCCGTGAGGGGGCCCACGTCCCGGAGACGTGTCCCGCCTCTTCGGACATGCCAGAAAACCACCCGGTTGTGGTAGGTCATCCGATAGAAACACTTGGGAGCAATGTCCCCTCCGTATATACCCGATGTGCGGCTGTTTCCGCCCTCCAGGTGCCGGCGGCGGCACCGTTCGGGACGGGAGCACACCGCGAACGTCAGAGGGTTACACTCCGGAGACGGTTGCCGGGCGTTTTGCAACCGCCACAAAACTTCTAGCGGCATAGCTGTGTTGGATTTTAATAAAATATAAGCACCTATATTCAAAAGAGTATGACGGCACCTTATTAACGTGCTCGAAAAAATACAATATATATATATTCATGTAATCTATGAAAAAAATTACAAACTACATATATATTAATGAAATAATACATAAAATGCATTAGTTAATATAATAGAACATAAAAAAAATAAAAAAATCTATGCCGACGGCAATGCCGTCGGCATAGATATAATTTAAGCTATGCCGACGGCATTGCCGTCGGCGTAGATATAATAATAAAAAAAAATATGCCACTTAATATAGTAATGCATGAAAAACAAGGCAGTTAATGTAGTAATGCATGGAAAAAAATATGCCGACGGCATTACCGTCGGCTTACATATAATAGTACGTAATATAGCATTACATTAAAAAAAACAAAAACTATGCCGACGACATTTCTGTCGGCATAGATGCGGCATGCCGCGGATCGATGACGTGGCGTCTACGCCGACAGCTGCTGTTGGCATATCGGTTGCCGCGGATCGGTGACGTGGCTTGCGGAGATATGCCGACGGCCGCCCGTCCAGGCCGTCGGCATAGATTTGACGGCGTTAAACGCTGCTCACCGGAGCGGTCGCCGGGCCCACTACTATGCCGACGGCTTGTATATGCCGACGGCTGCTGTCGGCGTGTAAGCAGCTACGCCGACGGCTTATATATGCCGACGGCAGCTGTCGGCATAGCTCCGTCTAGCCCGACGGCCAGTCTAAGCCGACGGCCGTGACGTGGCTGTCGGCATAGCTCAAAGTAGGCCGATGGCTGCCGTCGGCATAGTTTTGGCCGTCGGCGTAGGACCGTTTTCCAGTAGTGCATGGTGACGTTAGCGTCGGTGAGAGCATGGAAACATGTTGATCCCAATTATATCGGTTTTCTTGCATGGCAACATGTGTCTCATGTATATCATAAATATCATATTACAAGCCATAGACACCGATCTGACAGAACTGGAAAAGACGGCAAAATGCTAGCATTTGCATGAAAGAAGAATAGTCAAGAAGAGGAATAAAAGCAAGACCGAAGCATCCCCTAAGATTGACAACAATGTCTGTCACATTCCTTCGGCATCACCACAAATAGAAACTAAAACAAAAAATGACGGATCGCCTCCTCACCCGAGCTCGCCGCTGCTCCATCGATGATAGGAAGCTTTGCGGACCTCAAAGCTGGCCCACCAAAGGCGAAGCCATTGCCATTGAACAAATCAGATCGGGGAAACACCCCAAACACACCATCAAACTCCAGATATGGCACCATCACACGACTAGACGTCGGAAGAGGAAACCATATATGCTTACCACGAACCACGAACCCAGGACATGATGATCCACCATCTTCCGGATGCCGCCGATGCAGGCCACAATCTCCATCCGCTCCTGGAGTACCCCAAGCTCTGTGCCGAGGCCGGAGCAGATGTCATTGCAAAGGGAAAGCTCGAGGACACAAGTCCACCATGAGGATGTCTCCCCAGCCATGCCAATCTTGCTTGAACAAACTGGTTTCCAAAACTAACTCCAATGTGGATCGCCTCATTGAGTAAGGATATGAAGATTCTTTATTCAGCGCCACCATAGCCATCACCGAAGCTCAGATGATGAACAACCCAAAAAATCCTAAGCTACTAATGCCTAAAACGATCCACGCACATGGACCCAATGACCTCCCTCACAACCGGCGAGTGAGATCGTCGGCGTAGGAGAGCCGCCAGAGGACAACGGCGGAAGGAAGCTCCCTAGAGGCTGGAGGTGAGATCTCCTTTATTCTTCGGGTGGAAGAAGGAAGAAGATAGCCTGCTTGTCCCTGATCTCTTACATTCGTTTCACAATTGTATCTACCATTATCCGATTGAACTTAATCTAGTAGCAACCTATAGATATTCATAACCATGTATACACATCCACTAGTAGAAAACGGGCCTTTAATCCCGGTTCTAGAGGGCCTTTAGTCCCGGTTCTGAAATCGGGACTAAAGCCCCCCCCCTAGTCTCGGTTCTCCTACGAACCGGGACTAAAGGTCCTCCACGTGGCCGCTGTCTGGAGCTCCACCTTTAGTCCCGGTTGGTAACACCAACCTGGTAACACCAACCGGGACTAAAGGAATTTTTTTGATTTTTTTAAAATCCCTGTATTCAAATTTTGGAATTATTTTACAATTTAATCTCTAATCACCCCTCATCACTGCTCAGTTTAATCTATAATCTCTATTCCCCAATCACTCCTCATCATTCCAAATCGTCTAACTTCCTGGCCGGTCACCCATCCTGTCACTACTTCAGCCTGAGCACGCTTAACTTCTGAGTTCTATTCCCCTCGTTTCCAAGTCTGCACTTGTTGTTTTCCTCACAATATTAAGATGCCAATCCTATTAACTCTCAGGAGTTTAGCTTGAGCATGAAGTCACTGTTTGAGTTTGAAACTATTATTCAAAAAAACAATAATTATTTAGTAACACTAAGATTTCTTGAATAAGTTGTTTGACCACAGTTTGACCATATTTGACCAAAATTTAAAAACTAAAAAAGTTATTTAGTAAAACTAACATTCTTGAATAATTATTTAGTAACACTAATACTTCTTGAATATGTAGTTTGACCAAAATTCAAAAAAACTGAAATTTGAGCATAACTTTTTCTCCTTTTAGTATTTGAGGATTGTAAAAAATTGCAAAACGGCCTACGGCCATCAAACTCGGATGCATATTTTCGTGTTGAACATTTTGATATATTATACGTTTCTTTCCGACATCGTATGCAAAAGATATAGTCGCTTGACTTTTTCATCACACTTTTTTGCAAAACATATCCAAATTTATGTTTTTTGATTTTCCTAACTAGTAGATGAAGTAAGATAACTACATCTGGAAGGATTTTGATTTTTGAAGTTTTTATCATTTTTTTTGTTTTTTCCAAAACTGAAATCTGAAATGGCGATACACGGGGGGAGTGGGGGTAGAGTTTGAACCCCTTTTGTGTGGGACGGTGTCCATCCAATCATACCGCCAACTACATCTGCTAGCACCATCCCAGCAAGAGTCATAACTAAGGTTAACCAAGCCAGAGTCACATTCTATTAAAGTGGCAAATTTTTTACGTTTTAATGTAGCAAAACTAATTCTATTAACAATTATTATAGGCTAAACAACTATTAATACAAAAACTGTACAAGACACTAGCCAAATTAATATTAATCTGAATTTATATTATTCTAAAAATAACCAAATTATTCTTACTGTGACAACAATCTGACATGTGACTAGGAGCAAAAAGAATTAAATAAAAAACTATTTTTAAACTCAAATTATTCACAATCTAGTGTTTGAAGCCAATTTGCACAAATTCATATTTAAATCATTCAAATTTGAAAACTAATGGCACAAACAGACACTAGACAAAATTTGGAATCTAATGCAAAAAGAATCAGTTAAAAATATCAAATATCCTAAAAGATATAAGCAAATTGAAAAAGAAACTAAAAACAAAAAACAAATGGAAAAACAAAAAGTAACCCCTTTAGTACCGGTTCGAGACATGAACCGGGACTAAAGGGCATCACACCCTTTTGTACCGGTTCGTGACACAAACCGGGACTAAAGGTCTAATCTTTAGTATCGGTTTGAGATACGAACCAGGACTAAAGGGCATCGCACCCTTTAGTCCCGGTTCGTGTCGCAAACCAGGAATAAAGGTCTCATTTGAATCGGGACTAATGCCTTCCCGACGCCCTAGCCACATGAACCGGGACTAATGCTCACATTAGTACCAGTTCGTAATGCAACAGGGACTAATGTGTACATTGAGAGTGGACTAAAGCCCTGTTTTCTACTATTGATCATCAATGAAGACTTCACACGAGGATGGTAGGTTGTACATTCACATGGTTAACCAGGTGAACTACACTCACTTCTTTGGCTGACTCTAATTTATTGATGGATTGCAACACATAGATGTTAATATTTTCACATCTAATATCACGTAGAAGCTATCAATTCTAATTGGATTCTTCGCTCCGTGTAGTTATCTAATACTCGTCGCCTAGCAAAATATGCAATATTGTTCTTTGCATTTTAAATCTTCAATTCTTTTGTGAAGCTAATCTCGATAAGTGCAGATGTGCATGATTTATTAATGTGTTTAGATCATTTTCTGGTTGTCAAAGTTAGCACCCTCTATATTATGTAAAACAATGAATTTCTGACTTGAAAGACTACAACAACAAGGTAATGTGTTTAAAATTTGAAGTGTGGGTGTGAAAGGGTTGAGGGATTATGAGCCAGATGTGCCATTGAAGGCGATGTCGTGCTTATATTAGGGAGGCGGAGATGGCGATGGAAGAAGTAGCAGAATGATTTTAAAGGTATATATTTGGTATGATTGGTATCAGACCACGAGAATAGTAATGCCACCAAAGCAACGCACGGGCAATTAACTAGTAGATGTAAATATATATATATAGATAGATATAAATAAGAATTGTATAAAATTAAATGAAGAAAACCATAAAAGCATCGGCCAATTTCTTAAAAATCCTATTATTGCTAAATGTTTAAGTTTGTTCTAAATGCAATTAAAACAACGTTCATGTATATTGAAAATTGTTAGTATACTTATGAAAGTGGTAACAACTTTACCTACAATATCTAGTATTATATAAGTCTTCACGCATCTTTAAAATGTTCATCAAAACAAAAGATGTTGACACATTGAAAGGGTGTTGTTGTAATTTTAAGACCGTGGACTGCGTTAATTTGGGCTACGCTAATCATAGTGTTAGCAATACATTTCTAGTTGTGAAATTTGAGGTACGTGTCGTGAAGGTATGTACGATTATGGAGTCTATATGTGCTAAGTTCTTTGAGAATATATTTTTCTATGAGAGATATACAAGGCACTTCTAGCAGTAATCTGGTAAGACTCTTGAGCCTGCTATTCCTATGGAATGTTATGAATGAATACATGATGAAAATCCTGTGAAGGAAGACGAGGAAGCTGATGGCTTCTCGCCCCTCGTTGGTTACCCCAAGTGGAAGGTTGAGATGTAGCGTAGCGGCAAATTTCCCTTGGCAAAGATACCAAGGATCGAATCCCGTGAGACTCCGAGGGTCGACAAGTAGGTGTCAATGGCGCCAGAAACTTAGCGGTTGACGGGACCTGCACACAGATACAGATAACTTTGCTCCCAACGAGTATAGAGAGGTTGTCAATCCCTCCGGCCTTGTTGTTTACAAAGGATCAAACAAAACAGATAGTAATGATAGCTATGACTGCAACTAGGAAATAAAAACAGGAAGTAAATAGAAGGTGTGATCAGCGGTGGTAATATGGACCGGGGTCCCATGATGTTCACTAGTGATGTCTCTCTTCCAAAAGACGATAAAACAGCAAAGCGAGGTAAACAAATTATAGCTGGGCAATTGACAGGATTATGTGCGCAAACCAATGCTAACTATGCTGCAAAGAAAGGTAGAGGCTCAAAAGCATGGGCGGTACGCCAAGGCAAGTAGACCGAAATCCATCTACATCTACTACTAATCATCCACCTTGAGATATCTATCCAGGACATCTCGCTGGTATTAAGTTGCGAATCCCACCCAAAGTGTAAACTCAAAGCAACCGACAATTGCATTAAAAGAACTTTGCGTAAAGTAAACAATCCTTGCACCCGCAACTACAAGCACCGTTGTTTTCTCCCTTGTGGCGACAGCACATCCCCTAGACTCATGTTTCTGTCACTCAAGCTAGTCATCAGGGGCCATGAACCCACAATCAAGCGTAACGCTCCCTCCTGGAGTTACTACCTACTACTTGGCCAAAGCAATAAACAGCAACGGAGAACATGCAAGAATTACTCAAGAACAAAGATATAAAAGAGGTGAATCAAATATATTACTCAAACACAATCTGAACATAGTCTCATAATCCATCAGATCCCGGCAAACTCAGCAAAGCAACAGCAGAAAGATTACATATGTGCCTCGATCATGTATGGCAGCTCACGAGGTCTAAACCATGAAGAGCAAAGAGGGGAGGAGAACATCACATAGCTACTGATCATGGACCCATGGTCCAAGGTGGACTACTCAGGACTCATCCGGGAAGCGTCCATGGTGGTGGAGAAGCTCCCGGTGGTGGTTCTCCCCTCCGGCAGGGTGCCGGGAGGAGTTCTCCTGATGCTCCCGATCTTGGAAGCGCTGCGGCGGTGGAACAGAGGCGAGATCGCGAAAAAGGTTTCTGTCCTCGAGGGTTTCGGGACAAGAGGGATATATATGCGAAGGGGGGCAGCCAGAGGCGGAGCAGGGGCCCCAGGCGCCCCCCTGGCGCGGCCAGGGGTGGGGCCACGCCAGGTGGCCGCCTGGGCCTCCCCTGGCTCCCCTCTGGCCCATCTTTGGTTCTTCGCGAAGCTTCCTGTACGCTGATTTTTCCCGGAATTTTTGGAGCACTTTTAATATGGGGGAAACCTGAATTAGAAAAACAGCAGAAAACAGGAACTGGCACTGTGGTGCACTGAGTTAATAGGTTAGTCCAAATATGATCAAAAGTGTATGGAAGTGCATCAATATCATAGCAATATCACACAAAAGAAGCATGGAGCAAGCAGAAATTATAGATACGTTTTGGACGTATCAACATCCCCAAGCTTTATTCCTGCTCGTCCTCGAGTAGGTAAATGATAACAAGCATAATTTCTGTGGTGACATGCTACCAACCATATAAGAACTTTTTAAGTAAAGCAATCAAGTCATGTAAGTCAATTCAAATCATAACAAGCAAGAGTCTATATTAGCATTGTAACAAGCAACATAAGAACACAAAGGTGCAAGAGCTCTCGCTGTCCGTGACTCGAATGTCTCCAAATGATGTTTGCGTGCAAGAAAGGGCATAGGGATATATGAGAGAGTAAAACATAGTTTTTGTATTGTTGAGAACTTAATCTACTAAAGTTTCACACTTGGTCTTCTTTGGAATCTTATCTTGACTCATCCCCAGACCACTAGCCAGGTACAAGTCAAAATGATTCACTCCCTTTCGATATTTTGAGCACTCATGCAATGGATGAGCATAAGCAAGAAAGTTGACACTTAGGATGGCAAAGAGAGAAAAATGATGAAGGGGGAAGACAAAAAAGGTGTGAAAGGCTCACATCAATGAGGACAATCATAGGCGAGAGAAAGCCAAATGATAGATATGATGTGAGGAGTAGGGATTGCCATGCAACGGATGCACATATGAGCTAAGGTAACCTCTCCAATGGAACTAGTGGGGGTGCATCCAACTTGCTCGCTCAAGAAGACCTAGAGCTCTTTTGAGGAGGCTCATCATTGGAATATACAAGCCAAGTTCCATAGTGTGAAGGTCCCCACATAGCTATATGCATGAATGATAATCTCTATGGAGTACAAGGTATAAGATGAAGTACGAGTGTGGATCTCTCAAAAGGAATAGTAGTGTGCGATGGCTTCTCGCCCCTCGTTGGTTACCCCAAGTGGAAGGTTTGAGATGCAGTGTAGCGGAAGTTTTCCCTTGGCAAAGATACCAAGGATCGATTTCCCCTGAGACTCCCAGTTTCAACAAGAAGGTGTCAACTGCTAACGGCGCCAGATATTAGCAATCAACGTGGACCTGCACACAGATACAAATAACTTTGCTCCCAACGAGTACAGAGAGGTTGTCAATCCCTCCGGCCTTGTCGTTTACAAAGGATCAAACGCAAGTGATAGTAGTGATACATATTGCTGCAATAGTAAATAAAAGCGGAAAGTAAATAGCGGATGTGATCAATGATGGTAATATGGACCGGAGTCCCATGATGTTTACTAGTGATGTCTCTCTCCCAAAAGACGATAAAACAGCTATGTGAGGTAAACGAATTACAGCTGGGCAATTGACAGAATTATGTGCGCAAACCAATGCTAACTATGTTGCAAGAAAGGTAGAGGTTCAAAGCATGGGCGGTACGCCAAGGCAAGTAGACCGAAATCCATCTGCATCTACTACTAATCATCCACCTTGAGATATCTATCAAGAACATCTCGCTGGTATTAAGTTGCGAGTCCCACCCATAGTGTAAACTCAAAGCAACAGACAACTGCATTAAAAGAACTTTGCGTAAAGTAAACAATCCTTGCACCCGCAGGCACAAGCACCGTTGTTTTCCCCCTTGTGGCAACAACATATCCCCTAGACTCATGTTTCTATCACTCAAGCTAGTCATCGAGGGGCATGAACCCACAATCAAGCATAACGTTCCCTCTTGGAGTCACTACCTACTACTAGGCCAAAGCAATAAATAACAACGGAGAACATGCAAGAATTACTTACGAACATAAATATAAAAGAGGTGAATCAAATATATTACTCAAACACAATCTGAACATAATCTCACAATCCATCGGATCCCAGCAAACTCATCATAGCAACAACATAAGGATTACATATGTGCCTCGATCATGTAGGGCAGCTCACGAGGACTAATTAGTGAAGCACAAGAACGGGAGGAGAACATCACATAGCTACTGGTCATGGACTCATGGTCCAAGGGAGACTACTCACAACTCATCCGGGAGGCGTCCATGGTGGTGGAGAAGCTCCCGGTGGTGATCCTCCCCTCCGACAGGGTGCCGGGAAGAGTTCTCCTGGTGCTCCCGATCTTGGAAGCGCGGCGGCGGCGGAACAGAGATGAGATCGCGAAAAAGGGTTTCCGTCTCGAGGGTTTCGGGACACGGTATAAATATAAGAGAAAGGGGGGCATCAGACGAGGCTCGGGGGGCCCAGGCGCCCCCCCGGCGCGGCCAGGGGGGCCGCGCCACCAGGGCGCCTGGAGCTCTGGTGGCCCCCCTCCGGCTGTGCTCGGGTGCCTGGTAGCTTCTGGAACGCTGATTTTTTATATAATTTTTTCGGGATTTTTCTGGCAGTTCTCGTAATGGGAAAACCTGAAATACAAAAACAGCCGAAAACAGAAACTGGCACTGGGGTGCACTGAGTTAATAGGTTAGTCCAAATATGTTCAAAAGTGTATGGAAGTGTATAAATATCATAGCAATATCACCCAAAAGAGGCATGGAGCAAGCATAAATTATAGATACGTTTTGGACGTATCAACATCCCCAAGCTTAATTCCTGCTCGTCCTCGAGTAGGTAAATGATAACAAGAATAATTTCTGTGGTGACATGCTATTAACCATATAGGACTTTTTTCATAGTCACATGACAAAAGCTTACTGAGACAATGAATCTGTAGTAATTAAGTTGCCTCATGAGAAAATCACAAAGAACTGAAAGTTTTACAATATGATACTGGAACATCAAATAGATTTGTAATGAGCATGATGTGCAAATATGATAAAGTGATATCTCGCTTGCCCCCTTTAGTGAAGCAAAACATAAATGCAGGGGCACCTCCAAGGTTTAAGTGATGACTAGTTACAATGATTTCAAAATAAACGATATCACAATCATGCAAAAGACAATGCTACTTTGGGACAATGCACATTACACTCAGAATGACAATCATGCTCTCAGTAGTTGGTGCTTTTAAAAGAAGGTGGAGACTCTCGAACCGTGGCTTTTGTTGGCAAGGTTGAAAACCCGTAGTCGGAAACAAAGACAAAACATGTACCAGAGCTCTTGGTTTTAAAAACAGAGGTAATAATATTTTTTTTTGGTTATGCATGTTCCGTCAACGAATGCTAGCAGACAACTCAATCACTTCCTGAGATGGACAAGTTTCGAGGAATGGCTCCCGAATGAGGACGATCACATCCTCTTAATCTCCTTTGTTTATCACTGCCAAAGTTTTCTGATTTCTCATGAACAAAGCGTGAAGGAGGGTTTGTTTGTTATATTATCTTTTTGAGCCGGGCGCACTCAATGCCAGTTCTTTCTCGTATTATGGGTTTGCACATTATACATGCAATCCCGGGGTGAAGCTTGTCCAACTTAAAAAGATCATGAATTAACTACTACTTCCTCATGAACTTAAAACAAAGGCACAAAATAGGAGTGCTTTTTCTTTGAATAATTTCGAGAAGGTACATGCAAGTCTCCGTTAGGAATGGCAGGTAAATACCATGTAGGAAGGTATGGTGGACTCATATGGCATAACTGGTTTAAAGGAATTTGGATGAACAAGCAGTCAGTCTGCTTAGTACAGGTGGAGGTTAGCAAAACACTGGGAGCGACCAACTAAGAGAGCAATGACGGTCATAATCATGCAGAGCGACAAAGCAACATTGAATCAGGCATGGAAGTTATATCGCTACTCAGAAACAAAAGATCATCAAGGCTTGACAGACTTTCTTTACAGTCTTAAATATGTGTGAGCATACGCCAAGTCAATCAAAGTAAATTCTCGAAGGAAGATATTACTAACCATACCACATCATAGGCAAACAAATCATGTTGGTACTCCAATAACACATTGGGAACCCCCCAGCTATTTGAGACTAACCATAAGAAAACATGAACTACTAAGCGCCATTATGCACGTAGCATCTTTATCATAGACATATCAACCAATGCAACGGAAGCAAACTCTCTTAATAAGATAATCATGATAACTAAAGAGAGTTCAAGCAACCAACTAAACAAAAGCTCTTTAAAAAGATAAGCATGAAAACTAAGAGCTAAGCATGATAGTAGCTATTGAAAGACAAAGAACACACACAGCAAAGATAGACATGAAAATTCTATGTTATGTTCTAGGTAGAAGTGGAGCGTGTTTCTCTCCCACATAAAGAAAGCTGAGTTCCGACTCGTTATGAAAAGCTAAGGAAAACTGAAAAGGAAAACTAAAAGCAAGACGCTCCAAGCATAGCACATAACACATGAAGTGATTAAAATATAGTGGAACGAAAGACAAACTGATAATGTTGATGGAGAAGGGGATGCACGGGGGCATCCCCAAACTTGAGCGTGTGACACTCCTGAATCTTTTTATCATCTTCCCTCGCACACTTGAAAACTCCCTTCATACATAACTCATCATAATCTGATTAGCGAGGTTAGTACCCATAATAAAATAATTGTTTCTTGCTGTAAATAAAGATATTCTTGAAGGTCTACTGTTTCTCAAGATTGCCAAAAGGTTTTTGCAAAGAAAAAGCAAGCTCAAGGTTTGCAAAATGAAGGAAAGGCAAACATGACATAATCTGTGAAAAACAGAACAGCAGGTAGTAAATGATTTTTTCGGGGCACTTCTGCAACTCTAATAGAAAAACTCAGAACAGACGCACGAAAGACAATTATATAGAGCACGCTGTCGAAAAAATTCAGACCAAAAAGATGATCTGGTGATTTTATACGAATTTTTTATCCAAGGACAAAATCTGTTTCCTGGACAGCACGTCACAACTTTTGAACTTTCTAGCAATCAGAGGCTACACTTGGCACAAAATTGAAAATCAAAGATACAATGATGATGCTATTGTAGTAACAACATCAAGACATGACAAAAGCAAAATAAAATTTATTCATGTGGGCTGCCTCCCAAAAGCGCTTTCTTTTACGCCTTTAAGCTAGGCATAATGCATAGAGATCAAGTTGTATCAATTGAACCATCATCAATATCATCAAAAAGCTCTTAATAATACAACTAGTCTTAAGAGGACTTTCAAATAAAGGCCTCATAGAGATACTTCTAGGGAGAAGACCAAAAGGATAAAAGTCAAGGGAAGATTCATTTATAAATTCATCAAAGAGAGGTGTTTCCTCCAAAGTCTTTATAGTTTCAACCCCTTTGGCAATAGATGGATTACTTTTAGAACGGGGAGCCTTTGGAACGTGAACGGACTTAGGCTCCCTCTTTGCCGGAGTTTCTACCTTTTTGGTTTTGATCGAGGAGAAAGTAATTCCTAGAGTATCAAAGATTTCCTCAATCTTGTCTATCCTAGAAGAGTCCAAGTCATGGGATTTGATGGTCTCCAAAGTTTTGAAAATTTTATGCATGGAGCTATCAAGCCTATTCAAATTCCCTTGGATCTTACGATCCAACTCAATTATCTTATTAATGTTTGGCATCTCTAGCTCTATCTTTTCAAGTTTTTTCATAATGTGAGCTAGGGTGATGTCCTCTTGAATGCTAACAAGAGGGGGACTCCCAACAAGATTTTCAATAATACTAAGAGACTCCCAAACTGGGGCCTCTCGTAAATTCCCATTGATAGCAGTATCTAGAATAAACCTATTCCAAGAAGTAATTCCAACATAAAAATTTCTAAGCAGGATAGTAGTAGGTTGCTTCTTGGTGGCTCTTTTTTGAGAATCACTGATTCTATACCAAGCATCTTTCAAACTTTCCCCACCTCTTTGTTTAAAGGTGAGAACTTTTGCCTCGTCAAAGACAAAAGGACCCGACATAATGACAACTGAAGAATGAGATAACTATTTTTGTGATTTTCGATAAAAGATACTAAAGCAAAAACTGAAAGGTAAACTAACAATACTAAAAAGCAAAGGTAAAAGATAGCGTGCAACTCCCCTATCCTGAAGAGTGGAGTCCCCGGCAACGGCGCCAGAAAACTTTGCTTGATGGCTTCTCGCCCCTCGTTGGTTACCCCAAGTGGAAGGTTTGAGATGCAGTGTAGCGGAAGTTTTCCCTTGGCAAAGATACCAAGGATCGATTTCCCCTGAGACTCCCAGTTTCAACAAGAAGGTGTCAACTGCTAACGGCGCCAGATATTAGCAATCAACGTGGACTTGCACACAGATACAAATAACTTAGCTCCCAACGAGTACAGAGAGGTTGTCAATCCCTCCGGCCTTGTCGTTTACAAAGGATCAAACGCAAGTGATAGTAGTGATAGATATTGCTGCAATAGTAAATAAAAGCGGAAAGTAAATAGCGGATGTGATCAATGATGGTAATATGGACCGGAGTCCCATGATGTTCACTAGTGATGTCTCTCTCCCAAAAGACGATAAAACAGCTATGTGAGGTAAAGGAATTACAGCTGGGCAATTGACAGAATTATGTGCGCAAACCAATGCTAACTATGTTGCAAGAAAGGTAGAGGTTCAAAGCATGGGCGGTACGCCAAGGCAAGTAGACCGAAATCCATCTACATCTACTACTAATCATCCACCTTGAGATATCTATCCAGAACATCTCGCTGGTATTAAGTTGCGAGTCCCACCCATAGTGTAAACTCCAAGCAACAGACAACTGCATTAAAAGAACTTTGCGTAAAGTAAACAATCCTTGCACCCGCGGGCACAAGCACCGTTGTTTTCCTCCTTGTGGCAACAACACATCCCCTAGACTCATGTTTCTGTCACTCAAGCTAGTCATCGAGGGGCATGAACCCACAATCAAGCATAACGTTCCCTCTTGGAGTCACTACCTACTACTTGGCCAAAGCAATAAATAACAACGGAGAACATGCAATAATTACTTACGAACATAAATATAAAAGAGGTGAATCAAATATATTACTCAAACACAATATGAACATAATCTCACAATCCATCGGATCCCAGCAAACTCATCATAGCAACAGCATAAGGATTACATATGTGCCTCGATCATGTAGGGCAGCTCACGAGGACTAATTAGTGAAGCACAAGAACGGGAGGAGGACATCACATAGCTACTAGTCATGGACTCATGGTCCAAGGGAGACTACTCACAACTCATCCGGGAGGCGTCCATGGTGGTGGAGAAGCTCCCGGTGGTGATCCTCCCCTCCGGTAGGGTGCCGGGAAGAGTTCTCCTGTTGCTCCCGATCTTGGAAGCGCGGCGGCGGCGGAACAGAGATGAGATCACGAAAAAGGGTTTCCGTCTCGAGGGTTTCGGGACACGGTATACATATATGCCAAAGGGGGGCATCAGACGAGGCTCGGGGGGCCCAGGCGCCCCCCCCGGCGCGGCCAGGGGGGCCGCGCCACCAGGGCGCCTGGAGCCCTGGTGGCCCCCCTCCGGCTGTGCTTCGGGTGCCTGGTAGCGTCTGGAACGCTGATTTTTTATATAATTTTTCCGGGATTTTTCTGGCAGTTCTCGTAATGGGAAAACCTGAAATACAAAAACAGCCGAAAACAGAAACTGGCACTGGGGTGCACTGAGTTAATAGGTTAGTCCAAATATGATCAAAAGTGTATGGAAGTGTATAAATATCATAGCAATATCACCCAAAAGAGGCATGGAGCAAGCAGAAATTATAGATACGTTTTGGACGTATCAGTGTGCCCCCTTCTCTCTTTTTATTTCTTTTTGTCTTTTTTCTCTTTTATTTATTTTTTTGTGGCCTCAATGGCTCTTTCTATTTAACTCTCATTTGTCCTCTTTGGGATCTTTTGATTTTGTCCTCTTTGGGATCTTTTCCTCACTTTAGGGGCAACACTCTATATATTACAAGAAGTATAGAAGATCTTTCACACTTTACAAAAGTACTCAACATAAAGAAGATGAAACTATCATGATGTATGCAAATGTGTGCCTCTGCAAGTGTAGCTGGATATGCAATGATACTAGCGCGTCATGTAGCAATGATTAGGGCAAGGCCCAACTAGCATGCGGGTCATCGATCAAGCAAAGGCATGTATGACATGAAGATCAAGTCATGAGAAGATGGATGTTGCATGCCAATGTATCTCGGAAAGGCTATGGAAATGCCTTGATAGGTAGGTATGGTGGCTGTTTTGAGGAAGGATATAATGAGGCTTATGATGACAGAGCGTATCGTGCCAAGGATTTGGATGCACCGGCGAAGTATGCGCCAACTCTCGAGGTGAGAAAGGGCAATGCACGGTACCGAAGAGGCTAGAAAAATATGGCTAGGTGGAAGTGTCAACTTTCGAATACTCACATTAGTCCGAAGAACTCATGCACTTATTATCGGTAACTCTCAAGCTAATTAGGAGGTTCACAAAGAGACAACTACCCCGAGGAGGAGTGTATGGGGGTTTGGTTATCCTTGCGCATCCTCGACTCATGGTACGTGAGTGTACTCTAATATTCGATCCCTCCAAAGATTAGTGATCCATCTAGTAGCTAAAGTTCTCAACTATTTTGTAGGTTTTCGAAAATAAACACGGATTGCCCAAAATACGACATCTATCACTAATAGGCTAAAGCTCTTGAGACCAAAAGTTCAGACATTGCTAATGGCAATACCTCAAAACTATTGCAAGTTACTACTAAAATTAAATAGCAACCTCAATTACCTACTTTAAGTTAAGACACACAACTCAGTGCAACGGGCAAACTCTCTTAACAAGATAAACATGAAAACTCAAGAGAGTTCAGCAACCAACTAAACAAAAACTCTTTAAAAAGAAAAGCATGAAAATTAAGAGCTAAACATGACAGCAGCTATGGAAAGACAAAGAACACACACAGCAAAGATAAGCATGAAAATCCTATGTTGTGTTTCTCTCCCACACAAAGAAAGCTGGGTTCTAACTTGTTATGAACAGCAAGCAAAGCTAAAGAAAACTAAAAAAAGAAACTAAGAGCAAGACGCTCCAAGCATAGCACATAACGCATGAAGTGATAAGAATATAGTGGAACGAAAGACGAACTGATAATTGTTGATGGAGAAGAGGATGCATGGGGGCATCCCCGAGCTTAGACGCTTGAGACTTCTTGAATATTTCTAGGGGGTGCACGGGGGCATCCCCAAGCTTGAGCATTTGACCCTCCTGAATCTTCTTTTATCATCTTCCCTCGCACACTTGAAAACTCCCTTCATACATAACTCATCATAATCTGATTAGCGAGGTTAGTACCCACAATAAAATAATTTTTTCCTACCGGAAATAAAAATAATCTTGAAGAGCTACTGTTTCTCAAGATTGCCAAAAGGTTTTTGCAAAGAAAAAGCAAGCTCAAGGTTTGCAAAACGAAGAAAAGGCAAAACAGGACAGAATCTGTGAAAAACAGACCAGCAGGTAGTAAATAATTTTTTCGGGGCACTTCTGCAACTCAAATCAAAAAACTCAGAACAGACGCTCGAAAGCCAATTGTATAGAGCACGCTGTCAAAACAATTCAGATCAAAAAGATGATCTGGTAATTTCATTCGAATTTTTCTGTCCAAGGACAGAATCTGTTTTCTGGACAGCACATCACAACTTTTGAACTTTCTTGCAATCGGAGGCTAAACTTGGCACAAAGCTGAAAAGAAAAGATACAATGATGATGCTACTATAGTAACAAACATCAAGACACAATAAATGCAAAATAAGACCTAATTCGTTGTGGGCTGCCTCCCAAAAGCGCTTTCTTTTATGCCTTTAAGCTAGGCATGATGCAAAAAGAGAAGATCAAGTCTTATCAAGAGTAAGAGAATAGCTAGCCCGTGTAACGGACTCAAAAGACAACTTAATCTTCTTTCTAGGGAAGTGTTCCATCCCTTTCTTGAGAGGGAATTGGAATATTATATTCCCCTCTTTCATGTCAATGATAGCACCAACGGTGCGAAGAAAAGGACGTCCCAAAATAATTGGACATGAAGGTTCACATTCAATATCCATAATAGTAAAATCAACGGGAACATAATTGTCATTGACAATGATA
The DNA here is from genome assembly GCA_902687465.1 of Secale cereale. Classification (NCBI taxonomy): domain Eukaryota; kingdom Viridiplantae; phylum Streptophyta; class Magnoliopsida; order Poales; family Poaceae; genus Secale; species Secale cereale. The sequence goes on along the minus strand of LR738709.1, from coordinate 2,702,413 downwards.
AGAACATCGTCGATCTTCCCCAAAGGTTTCTTTACGGAAGAATCAACAAGACGAACACCAAAAGAACAAGGATCAAAAGGTTTCAATTCAAACATATCATACATTCTTTTGGGCATAACGGAGGTACTAACTCCAACATCACATAAAGCATAGCAAGAGAAGTTATTCAACTTAATTTTAATCATAGGATCCCAACTATCTTCTAGCTTTCTAGGTATGGAGGCTTCTACCCTAAGCTTCTCCTCCCTAGCTTTGAGGAGAGCATTAGTGATATGCTCCGTGAAGGCAAGATTAAGTGTGCTAGTGTGGGGATCTCTAGACATCTTGTGAAGAAAACCAATAACTTCAGAAAGGGTGCAATTATCAAAATCAAGGTCACTACTATCAAGTAAAGTGGTAGTGGTGTCCTTTAGGCTCACTTATTTGGTAGCTTCTATGGTCATAGGAGTTTCTTCTTCTATGGTTGAGGTCATAGCATCACCATTAATAGGTCCAATGGGACTAGGAGTGCATTGGGTGCTAAGAGTTTGGATATCCTCAACAACTTGGATAGTAGCAACAGTGTGGTGGGTAGGAAGGCTCTTAATCCTATCTTCTTCCTCCTTTTCTCTAGCCCATCTCCCTTTAAGTTTAGCCATCATCCTAATGTTTTCATTAATTTGCACTTGAATAGCATTCATAGGAGTGGTCTTCCTCTCCTGAAGAGGAGAAGTTCTAATTTTAAGCAACTCTACCTCATGGGCTAAATTGTCTACCTTCGAAGAGAGATTATCTAGTTTGTCTAGTTTTTCTTCTACACTCTTATTGAAGGCCTTTTGGGTAGTGATGAAGTCTTTAAGCATAATCTCTAGTTCAGAAGTGGAGTTCTTGGTGCTAGGATAAGTATTGTTGTTCCCATAGGAATTAGAGGGGAACGGTCTAGGGTTGCTACCAAAATTACTCCTATAAGCATTGTTATTGAAGTTGTTTCTAGAGATAAAGTTCACATCTACTTAATCTTGAGCAATCAAAGAATTTAAAGGAACATCATGAGGATCAATAGAAGATTGCTTGGAAAGTAGAGACATGACCAAGTCAACTTTTTCATTTAGGGAGGAAATCTCCTCGACAGAGTTTACCTTCCTACCTGTTGGAGCGCGTTCGGTGTGCCATTGGGAATAATTGGTCATCATCTCGTCGAGAAGCTTCGTGGCAGCACCAAGTGTAGTAGACATAAAGGTTCCTCCCGTGGTCGAATCTAACAAGTTCCGCGAGGTAAAGTTCAAGCCTGCATAAAAAGTTTGGATAACCATCCAAGTAGTCAAACCATGAGTAGGGCAGTTCTTGACAAGAGATTTCATGCGTTCCCAAGCTTGGGCAACGTGTTCATTATCCAATTGTTTAAAATTCATTATGTTACTCCTTAATTGTATAATTTTAGCAGGGGGATAGTACTTCCCAATAAAGGCATCCTTGCACTTGTCCCAAGAATCTATACTATTCCTAGGCAAGGATTGAAACCAGATTTTGGCTCCTCCTCTCAAGGAGAAAGGAAAAAGCTTAAGCTTAACAATATCACCATCTACTTCTTTGTACTTTTGCATATCACAGAGCTCAACAAAATTATTTAAGTGCAAAGCAGCATCATCTCCAGCACCGGAGAATTGATCTTTCATAACTAGGTTCAGCAAAGCAGGTTTAATCTCATAAGAAGGTGCTGAAGTGGCAGGTGTAGCAATAGGCGTGCAGATAAAGTCATTGTTGTTATGACTAGTGAAGTCACACAACTTGGTGTTCTCGGTGGAATCCATAGCAGCAGCTAGCAAGATAACTATTTTTGTGATTTTTGGTAAGGGACACTGATACGTCCAAAACGTATCTATAATTTCTGCTTGCTCCATGCCTCTTTTGGGTGATATTGCTATGATATTTATACACTTCCATACACTTTTGATCATATTTGGACTAACCTATTAACTCAGTGCACCCCAGTGCCAGTTTCTGTTTTCTGCTTTTTTTGTATTTCAGGTTTTCCCATTACGAGAACTGCCAGAAAAATCCCGGAAAAAATATAAAAAAATCAGCGTTCCAGAAGCTTCCCGGCACCCGAAGTACAGCCGGAGGGGGGCCACCAGGGCTCCAGGCGCCCTGGTGGCGCGGGCCCCCTCCTGGCCGCACCGGGGGGGCGCCTGGGCCCCCCAGGCCTCCGCTGATGCCCCCCTTTGGCATATATTTATATCGTGTCCCGAAACCCTCGAGACGGGAACCCTTTTTCACGATCTCATCTCTGTTCCGCCGCCGCCGCGCTTCCAAGATCGGGAGCACCAGGAGAACTCTTCCCGGCACCCTGCCGGAGGGGAGGATCACCACAGGGAGCCTCTCCACCACCATGGACGCCTCCCGGATGAGTTGTGAGTAGTCTCCCTTGGACCATGGGTCCTTGACCAGTAGCTATGTGATGTTCTCCTCCCGTTCTTGTGCTTCACTAATTAGTCCTCGTGAGCTGCCCTACATGATCGAGGCACATATGTAATCCTTATGCTGTTGCTATGATGAGTTTGCTGGGATCAGATGGATTGTGAGATTATGTTCAGATTGTGTTTGAGTAATATATTTGAACTACCTCTTTTATATTAATGTTCGTAATTAATTCTTGCATATTCTCCGTTGTTATTTATTGCTTTGGCCAAGTAGTAGGTAGTTACTCCAAGAGGGAACGTTATGCTTGATTGTGGGTTCATGCCCCTCGATGACTAGCTTGAGTGACAGAAACATGAGTCTAGGGGATGTGCTGTTGCCACAAGGGGGAAAACAACGGTTCTTGTGCCCGCGGGTGCAAGGATATTTTACTTTACGCAAAGTTCTTTTAATGCAGTTGTCTATTGCTTTGAGTTTATACTATGGGTGGGACTCGCAACTTAATACCAGCGAGATGTTCTGGATAGATATCTCAAGGTGGATGATTAGTAGTAGATGCAGATGGATTTCGGTCTACTTGCCTTGGCATACCGCCCATGCTTTGAACCTCTACCTTTCTTGCAATATAGTAAGCATAGGTTTGCGCACATAATTCTGTCAATTGCCCAGCTGTAATTCGTTTACCTCACATAGCTGTTTTATCGTCTTTTGGGAGAGAGACATCACTATTGAACATCATGGGACCCCGGTCCATATTACCATCATTGATCACATCCGCTATTTACTATCCGCTTTTACTTACTATCGCAGCAAAACCTATCACTATTATCACTTGCGTTTGATCCTTTGTAAACGACAAGGCCGGAGGGATTGACAACCTCTCTGTACTCGTTGGGAGCAAAGTTATTTGTATCTCTGTGCAGGTCCATGTTGATTGCTAATATCTGGCACCGTTAGCAGTTGACACCTTCTTGTTCAAACTGGGAGTCTCAGGGAAATCGATCCTTGGTATCTTTGCCAAGGGAAAACTTCCGCTACACTGCATCTCAAACCTTCCACTTGGGGTAACCAACGAGGGGCGAGAAGCCATCAGACACTAAAGCAAAAACTGCAAGGTAAACTAACAAGACTAAAAAGCAAAGATAAAAGATAGCATGCAACTCCCCTACCTTGAAGCGTGGAGTCCCCGGCAACGGCGCCAGAAACTTGCTTGATGGCTTCTCGCCCCTCGTTGGTTACCCCAAGTGGAAGGTTGAGATGTAGCGTAGCGGCAAATTTCCCTTGGCAAAGATACCAAGGATCGAATCCCGTGAGACTCCGAGGGTCGACAAGTAGGTGTCAACGGCGCCAGAAACTTAGCGGTTGACGGGACCTGCACACAGATACAGATAACTTTGCTCCCAACGAGTATAGAGAGGTTGTCAATCCCTCCGGCCTTGTTGTTTACAAAGTATCAAACACAAGAGATTGTAATGATAGCTATGACTGCAACTAGGAAATAAAAACAGGAAGTAAATAGAAGGTGTGATCAGCGGTGGTAATATGGACCGGGGTCCCATGATGTTCACTAGTGATGTCTCTCTTCCAAAAGACGATAAAACAGCAAAGCGAGGTAAACAAATTACAGCTGGGCAATTGACAGGATTATGTGCGCAAACCAATGCTAACTATGCTTAAAAGCATGGGCGGTACGCCAAGGCAAGTAGACCGAAATCCATCTGCATCTACGAGTAATCATCCACCTTGAGATATCTATCCAGAACATCTCGCTGGTATTAAGTTGCGAATCCCACCCAAAGTGTAAACTCAAAGCAACAGACAACTGAACTTTGCGTAAAGTAAACAATCCTTGCACCGGCAAGTACAAGCATCGTTGTTTTCTCCCTTGTGGCAACATCACATCCCCTAGACTCATGTTTCTGTCACTCAAGCTAGTCATCAGGGGCCATGAACCCACAATCAAGCATAACGCTCCCTCTTGGAGTTACTACCTACTACTTGGCCAAAGCAATAAACAGCAACGGAGAACATGCAAGAATTACTCAAGAACAAAGATATAAAAGAGGTGAATTAAATTTATTACTCAAACACAATGTAAACATAGTCTCATAATCCATCAGATCCCAGCAAACTCAGCAAAGCAACAGCAGAAAGATTACATATGTGCCTCGATCATGGAGTGCAGCTCACGAGGTCTAAACCATGAAGAGCAAAGAGGGGAGGAGAACATCACATAGCTACTGATCATGGACCCATGGTCCAAGGTGGACTACTCACGACTCATCCGGGAAGCGTCCATGGTGGTGGAGAAGCTCCCGGTGGTGGTTCTCCCCTCCGGCAGGGTGCCGGGAGGAGTTCTCCTGATGCTCCCGATCTTGGAAGCGCTGCGGTGGCGGATGATGGCTTATCGCCCCTCGTTGGTTACCCCAAGTGGAAGGTTTGAGATGCAGTGTAGCGGAAGTTTTCCCTTGGCAACGATACCAAGGATTGATTTCCCCTGAGACTCCCAGTTTCAACAAGAAGGTGTCAACTGCTAACCGCGCCAGATATTAGCAATCAACGTGGACCTGCACACAGATACAAATAACTTTGCTCCCAACGAGTACAGAGAGGTTGTCAATCCCTCCGGCCTTGTCATTTACAAAGGATCAAACGCAAGTGATAGTAGTGATAGATATTGCTGCAATAGTAAATAAAAGCGGAAAGTAAATAGCGGATGTGATCAATGATGGTAATATGGACCGGAGTCCCATGATGTTCACTGATACGTCCAAAACGTATCTATAATTTCTGCTTGCTCCATGCCACTTTTGGGTGATATTGCTATGATATTCATACACTTCCATACACTTTTGATCATATTTCGACTAACCTACTAATCCAGTGCACCCCAGTGCCAGTTTCTGTTTTTGGCTGTTTTTGTATTTTAGGTTTTCACGTTACGAGAACTGCCAGGAAAAATCTAGAAAAATTATATAAAAAATCAGCGTTTCGGAAACTACCGTGCGTCCGAAGGACAGCCGGGGGGGGGGGCACCAGGGCTCCAGGCGCGCTGGCGGCGCGCCGCCCCCCCGGGCCGCGCCGGAGGGGCGCCTGGGCCCCCCGAAGCTTCCCCGATGCCCCCCTTTGGCATATATTTAAAGCGTCCTCCGAAACCCTCAGAACAGGAACTCTTTTCGCGATCCCATCTCTGTTCCGCCGCCGCCGCCGCTTCCAAGATCGGGAGCACCAGGAGAACTCTTCTCGGCACCCTGCCGGAGGGGAGGATCACCACCGGGAGCTTCTCCACCACCATGGACGCCTCCCGGATGAGTCGTGAGTAGTCTCCCTTGGACCATGAGTCCATGACCAGTAGCTATGTGATGTTCTCCTCCCGTTCTTGTGCTTCACTAATTAGTCCTCGTGAGCTGCCCTACATGATCGAGGCACATATGTAATCCTTATGCTGTTGCTATGTTGAGTTTGCTGGGATCCGATGGATTATGAGATTATGTTCAGATTGATCTTGAGTAATATATTTGATCTACCTCTTTTATATTTATGTTCATAAGTAATTCTTGCATGTTCTCCATTGTTATTTATTGCTTTGGCCAAGTAGTAGGTAGTGACTCCAAGAGGGAACGTTATGCTTGATTGTGGGTTCATGCCCCTCGATGACTAGCTTGAGTGACAGAAACATGAGTCTAGGGGATGTGCTGTTGCCACAAGGGGGAAAACAACGGTGCTTGTGCCCGCGGGTGCAAGGATTGTTTACTTTACACAAAGTTCTTTTAATGCAGTTGTCTGTTGCATTGAGTTTACACTATGGGTGGGGCTCGCAACTTAATACCAGCGAGATGTTCTGGATAGATATCTCAAGGTGGATGATTAGTAGTAGATATTGATGGATTTCGGTCTACTTACTTTGGCGTACCGCCCATGCTTTGAACCTCAACCTTTCTTGCAATGTAGTCAGCATTGGTTTGCGTTCGTGGTCCTGTCAATTGCCCAGCTGTAATTCGTTTACCTCACATAGCTATTTTATCGTCTTTTGGGAGAGAGACATCACTAGTGAACATCATGAGACTCCGGTCCATATGACCATCATTGATCACATCCACTATTTACTTTTCGCTTTTACTTACTATTGCAAACACTATCTATCACTACTATCATTTGCTTTTAACCATTTGTGAACTACAAGGCCGGAGGGATTGACAACCTCTCTGTACTCGTTGGGAGCAAAGTTATTTGTATCTGTCTGCAGGTCCACGTTGATTGCTAATATCTGGCGCCGTTAGCAGTTGACACCTACCTGTTGAACCTAGGAGTCTCTGGGGATTCGATCCTTGGTATCTTTGCTAAGGGAAAAACTTCCACAACACTGCATCTTACACCTTCCACTTGGGGTAACCAACGAGGGGTTAGAGGCCCATCAAGGAGTTTTTCTGGCGCCGTTGCCGGGGACTCCACTCTTCAGGATAGGGGAGTTGCATGCTATCTTTTACCTTTGCTTTTTAGTCTTGTTAGTTTACCTTTCAGTTTTTTGCTTTAGTACTCTTATATCAAAAACCACAAAAATAGTTATCTTGCTTGCTTGCTACTATGGGTTCCACCGAGAACACCAAGTTGCGTGACTTCACTAGTCACAACAACGATGACTTTATCAGCACACCTATCACTACACCTGCCACTTCAGCACCTTCATATGAAATTAAACCTGCTTTACTGAACTTAGTCATGAGAGAACAATTCTCCGGTGCTGGAGATGATGCTGCTTTACACTTGAACAACTTTGTTGAACTTTGTGATATGCAAAAGTACCAAGAATAGATGGTAATATTGTTAAGCTTAAGCTTTTTCCTTTCTCCTTGAGAGGAGGAGCTAAAATCTGGTTTCAGTCTTTGCCTAGAAATAGCATAGATTCTTGGGACAAGTGCAAAGATGCTTTTATCGGAAAATACTATCCACCTGCTAAAATTATCCAACTTAGAAGTAACATAATGAATTTTAAACAATTGGATAATGAACACGTTGCCCAAGCTTGGGAACGTATGAAATCTCTTATCAAGAACTGCCCTACTCACGGTTTGACTACTTGGATGGTTATCCAAACTTTTTATGCAGGCTTGAACTTTACCTCGCGGAACTTGTTAGATTCGGCCGCGGGAGGAACTTTTATGTCAACTACACTTGGTGCTGCCACGAAACTTCTCGATGAGATGATGACCAACTATTCCCAATGGCACACCGAACGTGCTCCAACAGGTAGGAAGGTAAACTCTATTGAGGAGATTTCCTCCCTTAATGAAAAAGTTGACTTGATCATGTCTCTACTTTCGAAGAAATCTACTGTTGATCCTCGTGATGTTCCTTTAAATTGTTTGATTGCTCAAGAATAAGTAGATGTGAACTTTATCTCTAGAAACAATTATAACAACAATGCTTATAGGAGTAACTTTGGTAACAATCCTAGACCGTTCCCCTCTAACTCTTATGGGAACAATAATGCTTATCCTAGTACCAAGAACTCCACTACTGAACTAGAGATTATGCTTAAAGATTTCATCACTACTCAAAAAGCCTTTAATAAGAGTGTAGAAGAAAAGCTACATAAACTAGATGATCTCTCTTTGAAGGTAGACCACTTAGCCAATGAGATAGAATTGCTAAAAATTAAAACTTCTCCTCTTGAGGAGAGGAAGGTCACTCCTATTAATGCTACTCAAGTGCAAATTAATGAAAACATTAGGATGATGGCTAAACTTAAAGAAAGGTGGGCTAGAGAAAGGGAGGAAGAGGATAGAATTAAGAGCCTTCCTACCCACCACACTGTTGCTACTATCCAAGTTGTTGAGGATGTTCAAACTCTTAGCACCCAATGTACTCCTGGTCCCATTGGACCTATTAATGGTGATGCTATGAGTATAGAAACTACCAAACAAGTGAACCTAAAGGACACCACTACCACTTTACTTGATGCCCGTGACCTTGATTTTGATAATTGCACTCTTACCGAAGTTATTGATTTCCTTCACAAGATGTCTAGAGATCCCCGCACTAGCACGCTTAACCTTGCCTTCACAGAGCATATCACTAATGCTCTCATCAAAGCTAGGGAGGAGAAACTTAGAGTAGAAGCCTCCATACCTAGAAAGCTAGAAGATGGTTGGGATCCTATGATAAAAATTAATTTGAATGACTTCTCTTGTTATGCATTATGTGATGTTGGTGCTAGTACCTCTGTTATGCCCGAAAGAATATATGATATGCTTAAATTGAAACCTTATGATTCTTGTTCTTTTGGTGTTCGTCTCGTTGATTCTTCCATAAAGAAACCTTTGGGGAGGATCGACGATGTTCTTATCGTTGTTAATGATAATTATGTTCCCGTTGATTTTACTATTATGGATATTGAATGTGATTCTTCATGTCCAATTATTTTGGGACGTCCCTTTTTACGCACCGTTGGTGCTATCATTGACATGAAAGAGGGTAATATAAAATTTCAGTTTCCTCTCAAGAAAGGGATGGAACACTTCCCTCGAAAGAATATCAAGTTACCTTTTGAGTCCGTTGTACGGGCTAGCTATTCTTTTACTCTTGATAAAACTTGATCTCTATGCATTATGCCTAGCTCAAATGCATAAAAGAAAGCGCGTTTGGGAGGCAGCCCACATGAACAAATTTTTTGCTTTTGTTGTGTCTTGATGTTGTTTACTGCTGTAGCATCATCATTGTATCTTTGCTTTTCATATTTGTGCCAAGTATAGCCTCTGATTGCTAGAAAGTTCAAAAGTTGTGAGGTGCTGTCCAGGAAACAGATTCTGTCCTTGGATAGAAAAATTCGTATAAAATCACCAGATCATATTTTTGGTCTGAACTTTTTCGACAGCGTTCTCTATATAATTTTCTTTTGTGCGTCTGTTCTGAGTTTTTTGATTTGAGTTGCAGAAGTATCCCGAACAGATCAATTACTACCTGCTGTTCTGTTTTTCACAGATTCTGTCCTGTTTTGCCTTTCCTTCATTTTGCAAATCAAGAACTTGCTTTTTATTTGCAAAAACCTTTTGGCAATCTTGAGAAATAGTAGAACTTCAAGAATATCTTTATTTCCAGCAAGGTATAATTATTTTATTAAGGGTACTAACCTCGCTAATCAGATTATGATGAGTTATGTATGAAGGGAGTTTTCAAGTGTGCGAGGGAAGATGATAAAAAAGATTCAGGAGTGTCAAGCGCTCAAGCTTGGGGATGCCCCCGTGCACCCCCAAGAAATAATCAAGGAGACTCAAGCGTCTAAGCTTGGGGATGCCCCCGTGCATCCCCTTCTCCATCAACATTACCAGTTCGTCTTTCATTCCACTATATTTTTATCACTTCATGTGTTATGTGCTATGCTTGGAGCGTCTTGCTTTTAGTTTTCATTTTAGTTTTTCATAACGAGTCGGAACTCAGCATTCTTTATGTGGGAGAGAAACACGCTCCACTTCTACCTAGAACATAACATAGAGTTTTCATGTCTATCTTTGCTGTGTGTGTTCTTTGCCTTTTAATAGCTACTATCATGCTTTGCTCTTAGTATCCATGCTTATCTTTTCAAAGAGCTTTTGTTTAGTTGGTTGCTTGAACTCTCTTTAATTATCATGCTCACCTTATTAAGAGAGTTTGCTTCCGTTGCATTGGTTAATGTGTCTATGATAAAGATGCTACTTGCATAATGGTGCTTAGTAGTTCAGGTTTTCTTATGGTTAATCTCAAATAGCTGGGGGATTCCCAATGTGTTATTGGAGTACCAACATGATTTGTTTGCCTATGATGTGGTATGGTTTAGTAATATCTTCCTTCGAGAATTTATTTTGATTGACTTGGCGTATGCTCACGCATATTTATGACTGTAAAGAAAGTCTGTCAAGCCTTGATGATCTTTTATTTCTGAGTAGCGATATAACTACCATGCCTGATTCAATGTTGCTTTGTCGCTCTGCATGATTATGACCGTCATTGCTCTCTTAGTTGGTCGCTCCCAGTCTTTTGCTAACCTCCACCTGTACTAAGCAGACTAACTTTGCAGTACATAGCTCATGGGAAAGTAGCTTAAAAACTACTATTGTAAAGAATATGTTGCTTATGTATCTTATTTATTATAGTTGCTTTGCTGAGCGGTAACCATGTTTCTGGGGACGCCATCAACTGTCACACTTTTGTTGAATATCATGTGAGTTGCTATGCATGTTCGTCTTGTCTGAAGTAAGGGTGATTTGCCGTGGGTTGTATGAATATGCATATTGTTAGAGAAGAACATTGGGCCGCCAACCAAAGCCATGTATCATGGTGGAAGTTTTAGCTTGGACGTTAATCCTCATTCTCTTATGAGAATATGCTTATGCATTCAAGAGGAGTCCATCATCTATTTTCTATGTTGTCCCGGTATGGATGTCCTCAAGTTGAGATCTATCAAAAACGAGAAATCAAATGCGATTTATCTCCTTGGACCTTTGTACAGGTGGCATAGAGGTACCCCTTTGTGACACTTGGTTGAAACATATGTAATGCAATGATAACCCATGGAAATCCGAGCTAATTAGGACAAGGTGCGAGCACTATTGGTATTCGATGCATGAGGCTTGCAACTTATAGGATGTCTTATGCATGACACATATGAAGTACTACTACCGTTGACAAAATTGCTTCTATGGTTTCAAAAATAAAAAGCTCTAACACATAACCATTCTTTTACTTTTATGATAAAGCACCAACTACTGAGAGCATGATTGTCATTCTGAGTGTAATGTGCATTGTCCCAAAGTAGCATTGTCTTTTGCATGATTGTGATATCGTTTATTTTGAAATCATTGTATCTAGTCATCACTTAAACCTTGAAGGTGCCCCTTGCATTTATGTTTTGCTTCACTAAAGGGGGCAAGCTAGATATCACTTTATCATATTTGCACATCATATTCAATGCAAATCTTTTTGATGTTTCAGTTTCATGTTGTTAAACTTTCAGTCATTTGTGATTTTCTCATGAGGCAACTTAATTACTATAGATTCATTGTCTCAGTAAGCTTTTGTCATATGACTATAAAAAGTCCTATATGGTTAATAGCATGTCACCACAGAAATTATTCTTGTTATCATTTACCTACTCGAGGACGAGCAGGAATTAAGCTTGGGGATGTTGATACGTCCAAAACGTATCTATAATTTCTGCTTGCTCCATGCCACTTTTGGGTGATACTGCTATGATATTCATACACTTCCATACACTTTTGATCATATTTGGACTAACCTACTAATCCAGTGCACCCCAGTGCCAGTTTCTGTTTTCGGCTGTTTTTGTATTTCAGGTTTTCACGTTACGAGAACTGCCAGGAAAAATCCAGAAAAATTATATAAAAAATCAGCGTTTCGAAAACTACCGTGCGTCCGAAGGACAGCCGGGGGGGGGGGGGCACCAGGGCTCCAGGCGTCCTGGCGGCGTGCCCCCTGGGCCGCGCCGGGGGGCGCCTAGGCCCCCCGAAGCTTCCCCGATGCCCCCCTTTGGCATATATTTAAAGCATCCTCCGAAACCCTCAGAACAGGAACTCTTTTCGCGATCCCATCTCTGTTCCGCCGCCGCCGCCGCTTCCAAGATCGGGAGCACCAGGAGAACTCTTCCCGGCACCCTGCCGGAGGGGAGGATCACCACCGGGAGCTTCTCCACCACCATGGACGCCTCCCGGATGAGTCGTGAGTAGTCTCCCTTGGACCATGAGTCCATGACCAGTAGCTATGTGATGTTGTCCTCCCGTTCTTGTGCTTCACTAATTAGTCCTCGTGAGCTGCCCTACATGATCGAGGCACATATGTAATCCTTATGCTGTTGCTATGTTGAGTTTGCTGGGATCCGATGGATTATGAGATTATGTTCAGATTGATCTTGAGTAATATATTTGATTCACCTCTTTTATATTTATGTTCATAAGTAATTCTTGCATGTTCTCCGTTGTTATTTATTGCTTTGGCCAAGTAGTAGGTAGTGACTCCAAGAGGGAACGTTATGCTTGATTGTGGGTTCATGCCCCTCGATGACTAGCTTGAGTGACAGAAACATGAGTCTAGGGGATGTGCTGTTGCCACAAGGGGGAAAACAACGGTGCTTGTGCCCGCGGGTGCAAGGATTGTTTACTTTACGCAAAGTTCTTTTAATGCAGTTGTCTGTTGCATTGAGTTTACACTATGGGTGGGGCTCGCAACTTAATACCAGCGAGATGTTCTGGATATATATCTAAAGGTGGATGATTAGTAGTAGATATTGATGGATTTCGGACTACTTACTTTGGCGTACCGCCCATGCTTTGAACCTCAACCTTTCTTGCAATGTAGTCAGCATTGGTTTGCGTTCGTGGTCCTGTCAATTGCCCAGCTGTAATTCGTTTACCTCACATAGCTGTTTTATCGTCTTTTGGGAGAGAGACATCACTAGTGAACATCATGAGACTCCGGTCCATATGACCATCATTGATCACATCCACTATTTAGTTTTCGCTTTTACTTACTATTGCAAACACTATCTATCACTACTATCATTTGCTTTTAACCCTTTGTGAACTACAAGGCCGGAGGGATTGACAACCTCTCTGTACTCGGTTGGAGCAAAGTTATTTGTATTTGTGTGCAGGTCCACGTTGATTGCTAATATCTGGCGCCGTTAGCAGTTAACACCTACCTGTTGAACCTAGGAGTCTTTGGGGATTCGATCCTTGACATCTTTGCTAAGGGAAAAACTTCCACAACACTGCATCTTACACCTTCCACTTGGGGTAACTAACGAGGGGTTAGAGGCCCATCATTCACTAGTGATGTCTCTCTCCCAAAAGACGATAAAACAGCTATGTGAGGTAAATGAATTACAGATGGGCAATTGACAGGACCATGTGCGCAAACCAATGCTGACTAAGTTGCAAGAAAGGTAGAGGTTCAAAGCATGGGCGGTACGCCGAGGTAAGTAGACCGAAATCCATCTGCATCTACTACTAATCATCATCCTTGAGATATTTATCCAGAACATCTCGCTGGTATTAAGTTGCGAGTCCCACCCATAGTGTAAACTCAAAGCAACAGACAACTGCATTAAAAGGACTTTGCGTAAAGTAAACAATCCTCGCATCCGCGGTCACAAGCACCGTTGTTTTCCCCCTTGTGGCAACAACACATCCCCTAGACTCATGTTTCTGTCACTCAAGCTAGTCATCGAGGGGCATGAACCCACAATCAAGCATAACGTTCCCTCTTGGAGTCACTACCTACTACTTGGCCAAAGCAATAAATAACAACGGAGAACATGCAAGAATTACTTACGAACATAAATATAAAAGAGGTGAATCAAATATATTACTCAAACACAATCTGAACATAATCTCACAATCCATCGGATCCCAGCAAACTCATCATAGCAACAGCATAAGGATTACATATGTGCCTCGATCATGTAGGGCAGCTCACGAGGACTAATTAGTGAAGCACAAGAACGGGAGGAGAACATCACATAGCTACTGGTCATGGACCCATGGTCCAAGGGAGACTACTCACAACTCATCCGGGAGGCGTCCATGGTGGTGGAGAAGCTCCCGGTGGTGATCCTCCCCTCCGGCAGGGTGCCGGGAAGAGCTCTCCTGCTGCTCCCGATCTTGGAAGCGCGGCGGCGGCGGAACAGAGATGAGATCGCAAAAAAGGGTTCCCGTCTCGAGGGTTTCGGGACACGGTATAAATATATGCCAAAGGGGGGCATTAGACGAGGCTCGGGGGGCCCAAGCGCCTCCCCCCTTCGCGGCCAGGGGGGCGCCAACAGGGCGCCTGGAGCCCTGGTGGCCCCCCTCCGGCTATGCTTCGGGTGCCTGGTAGCTTCTGGAACGCTGATTTTTTATATAATTTTTTCGGGATTTTTCTGGCAGTTCTCGTAATGGGAAAACCTGAAAAACAGCCGAAAGCAGAAACTGGCACTGGGGTGCACTGAGTTAATAGGTTAGTCCAAATATGATCAAAAGTGTATGGAAGTGTATAAATATCATAGCAATATCACCCAAAAGAGGCATGGAGCAAGCAGAAATTATAGATATGTTTTGGACGTATCAACATCCCCAAGCTTAATTCCTGCTCGTCCTCGAGTAGGTAAATGATAACAAGAATAATTTCTGTGGTGACATGCTATTAACCATATAGGACTTTTTCATAGTCACATAACAAAAGCTTACTGAGACAATGAATCTCTAGTAATTAAGTTGCCTCATGAGAAAATCACAAAGAACTGAAAGTTTTACAATATGATACTGAAACATCAAATAGATTTGTAATGAGCATGATGTGCAAATATTATAAAGTGATATCTCGCTTGCCCCCTTTAGTGAAGCGAAAACATAAATGCAGGGGCACCTCCAAGGTTTAAGTGATGACTAGATACAATGATTTCAAAATAAACGATATCACAATCATGCAAAAGACAATGCTACTTTGGGACAATGCACATTACACTCAGAATGACAATCATGCTCTCAGTAGTTGGTGCTTTTAAAAGAAAGTGGAGACTCTCGAACCGTGGCTTTTGTTGGCAAGGTTGAAAACCCGTAGTCGGAAACAAAGACAAAACATGTACCAGAGCTCTTGGTTTTAAAAAACAGAGGTAATAATATATATTTTTGGTTATGCATGTTTCGTCAACGAATGCTAGCAGACAACTCAATCACTTCTTGAGATGGACAAGTTTCGAGGAACGGCTCCCGAATGAGGACGATCACATCCTCTTAATCTCCTTTGTTTATCACTGCCAAAGTTTTCTGATTTCTCATGAACAAAGCGTGAAGGAGGGTTTGTTTGTTATATTATCTTTTTGGGCCGGGCGCACTCAATGCCAGTTCCTTCTCGTATTATGGGTTTGCACATTATACATGCAATCCCGGGGTGAAGCTTGTCCAACTTAAAAAGATCATGAATTAACTACTACTTCCTAATGAACTTAAAACAGAGGCACAAAATAGGAATGCATTTTTTTCTTTGAATAGTTTCGAGATGGTACATGAAAGTCTCCATTAGGAATGGCAGGTAAATACCATGTAGGAAGGTATGGTGGACTCATATGGCATAACTTGTTTAAAGGAATTTGGATGCACAAGCAGTCAGTCCGCTTAGTATAGATGGAGGTTAGCAAAAGACTGGGAGCGACCAACTGAGAGAGCAATGACGGTCATAATCATGCAGAGCGACAAAGCAACATTGAATCAGGCATGGAAGTTATATCGCTACTCCGAAACAAAAGATCATCAAGGCATGACAGACTTTCTTTACAGTCTTAAATATGCGTGAGCATACGCCAAGTCAATCAAAGTATATTCTCGAAGGAAGATATTACTAACCATACCACATCATAGGCAAACAAATCATGTTGGTACTCCAATAACACATTGGGAACCCCCCAGCTATTTGAGACTAACCATAAGAAAACATGAACTACTAAGCTCCATTATGCACGTAGCATCTTTATCATAGACATATCAACCAATGCAACGGAAGCAAACTCTCTTAATAAGATAATCATGATAACTAAAGAGAGTTCAAGCAACCAACTAAACAAAAGATATTTAGAAAGATAAGCATGAATACTAAGAGATGAACATGATAGTAGCTATTAAAAGACAAAGAACACACACAACAAAGATAGACATGAAAATTCTATGTTATGTTCTAGGTAGAAGTGGAGCGTGTTTCTCTCCCACATAAAGAAAGCTGAGTTCCGACTCGTTATGAAAAGCTAAAGAAAACTGAAAAGGAAAACTAAAAGCAAGACGCTCCAAGCATAGCACATAACACATGAAGTGATTAAAATATAGTGGAACGAAAGACGAACTGATAATGTTGATGGAGAAGGGGATGCACGGGGGAATCCCCAAGCTTAGACGCTTGAGTCTCCTTGAATATTTCTTGGGGGTGCACGGGGGCATCCCCAAGCTTGAGCGTTTGACACTCCTGAATCTTTTTATCATCTTCCCTCGCACACTTGAAAACTCCCTTCATACATAACTCATCATAATCTGATTAGCGAGGTTAGTACCCATAATAAAATAATTGTTCCTTGCTGGAAATAAAGATATTCTTGAAGGTCTACTGTTTCTCAAGATTGCCAAAAGGTTTTTGCAAAGAAAAAAACAAGCTCAAGGTTTGCAAAATGAAGGAAAGGCAAAACAGGACAGAATCTGTGAAAAACAGAACAGCAGGTAGTAAATGATTTTTTCGGGGCACTTCTGCAACTCTAATAAAAAAACTCAGAACAGATGCACGAAAGATAATTATATAGAGCACGCTGTCGGAAAAATTCAGACCAAAAAGATGATCTGGTGATTTTATACGAATTTTTCTATCCAAGGACAGAATCTGTTTCCTGAACAGCACGTCACAACTTTTGAACTTTCTTGCAATCAGAGGCTACACTTGGCACAAAATTGAAAAGCAAAGATACAATGATGATGCTACTGTAGTAACAACAACAAGACACAACAAAAGCAAAATAAAATTTATTCATGTGGGCTGCCTCCCAAAAGCGCTTTCTTTTATGCCTTTAAGCTAGGCATAATGCATAGAGATCAAGTTTTATCAAGAGTAAAAGAATAGCTAGCCCGTACAACGGACTCAAAAGGTAACTTAATCTTCTTTCGAGGGAAGTGTTCCATCCCTTTCTTGAGAGGAAACTGAAATTTTATATTCCCCTCTTTCATGTCAATGATAGCACCAACGGTGCGTAGAAAAGGACGTCCCAAAATAATTGGACAAGAGAAGGTTCACATTCAATGTCCATAATAGTAAAATCAACGGGAACATAATTGTCATTGACAATGATAAGAACATCGTCGATCCTCCCCAAAGGTTTCTTTATGGAAGAATCAACGAGACGAACAGCAAAAGAACAAGAATCAAAAGGTTTCAATTTAAGCATATCATATATTCTTTTGGGCATAATAGAGGTACTAGCACCAACATCACATAAAGCATAGCAAGAGAAGTTATTCAACTTAATTTTAATCATAGGATCCCAACCATCTTCTAGCTTTCTAGGTATGGAGGCTTCTACTCTAAGTTTCTCCTCCCTAGCTTTGATAAGAGCATTAGTGATATGCTCTGTGAAGGCAAGGTTAATCGTGCTAGTGCGGGGATCTCTAGACATCTTGTGAAGGAAATAAATAACTTCGGTAAGAGTGCAATTATCAAAATCAAGGTCACTACTATCAAGTAAGGTGGTAGTGGTGTCCTTTAGGTTCACTTGTTTGGTAGTTTCTATAGTCATAGCATCACCATTAATAGGTCCATCGGTACCAGGAGTGCATTGGGTGCTAAGAGTTTGGATATCCTCAACAACTTGGATAGTAGCAACAGTGTGGTGGGTAGGAAGGCTCTTAATTCTATCTTCTTCCTCCCTTTCTCTAGCCCATCTCTCTTTAAGTTTAGCCATCATCCTAATGTTTTAATTTGCACTTGAATAGCATTCATAGGAGTGACCTTCCTCTCCTCAAGAGGAGAAGTTCTAATTTTAAGCAATTCTACTTCATTGGCTAAATTGTCTACCTTCAAAGAGAGATCACCTAGTTTGTTTAGTTTTTCTTCTACACTATTAATAAAAGCTTTTTGGGTAGTGGTGAAATCTTTAAGCATAATCTCTAGTTCAGTAGTGGAGTTCTTGGTGCTAGGACAAGCATTGTTGTTCCCATAGGAATTAGAGGGGAACGGTCTAGGATTGCTACCAAAATTACTCCTATAAGCATTGTTGTTAAAATTGTTTCTAGAGATAAATTTCACATCTACTTGTTCTTGAGCAATCAAAGAATTTGAAGGAACATCACGAGGATCAACACAAGATTGCTTCGAAAGTAGAGACATGATCAAGTCAACTTTTTCATTTAGGGAGGAAATCTCCTCGACAGAGTTTACCTTCCTACCTGTTGGAGCGCATTCGGTGTGCCATTGGGAATAGTTGGTCATCATCTCATCGAGAAGTTTTGTGGCAGCACCAAGTGTAGTTGACATAAAGGTTCCTCCCGCGGCCGAATCTAACAAGTTTCGCGAAGTAAAGTTCAAGCCTGCATAGAAAGTTTGGATAACCATCCAAGTAGTCAAACCATGAGTAGGGCAGTTCTTGATAAGAGATTTCATACGTTCCCAAGCTTGGGCAACGTGTTCATTATCCAATTGTTTAAAATTCATTATGTTGCTTCTTAGTTGGATAATTTTAGCAGGTGGATAGTATTTTCCAATAAAAGCATCTTTGCACTTGTCCCAAGAATCTATGCTATTTCTAGGCAAAGACTGAAACCAAATTTTAGCTCCTCCCCTCAAGGAGAAAGGAAAAAGCTTAAGCTTAACAATATCACCGTCTACTTCTCGGTACTTTTGCATATCACAAAGTTCAACAAAGTTTTTTAAGTGTAAAGCAGCATCATCTCCAACACCGGAGAATTGATCTTTCGTGACTAGGTTCAGTAAAGCAGGTTTAATTTCATACGAAGGTGCTGAAGTGGCAGGTGTAGTGATAGGTGTGCAGATAAAGTCATCATTGTTGTGACTAGTGAAGTCACACAACTTGGTGTTCTCGGTGGAACCCATAGTAGCAAGCAAGCAAGATAACTATTTTTGTGATTTTCGATGAAAGATACTAAAGCAAAAACTAAAAGGTAAACTAACAAGACTAAAAAGCAAAGGTAAATGATAGCGTGCAACTCCCCTATCCTGAAGAGTGGAGTCCCCAGCAACGGCGCCAGAAAACTTTGCTTGATGGCTTCTCGCCCCTCGTTGGTTACCCCAAGTGGAAGGTTTGAGATGCAGTGTAGCGGAAGTTTTCCCTTGGCAAAGATACCAAGGATCGATTTCCCCTGAGACTCCCAGTTTCAACAAGAAGGTGTCAACTGCTAACGGCACCAGATATTAGCAATCAACGTGGACCTGCACACAGATACAAATAACTTTGCTCCCAACGAGTACAGAGAGGTTGTCAATCCCTGCGGCCTTGTCGTTTACAAAGGATCAAACGCAAGTGATAGTAGTGATAGATATTGCTGCAATAGTAAATAAAAGAGGAAAGTAAATAGCGGATGTGATCAATGATGGTAATATGGACCGGAGTCCCATGATGTTCACTAGTGATGTCTCTCTCCCAAAAGACGATAAAACAGCTATGTGAGGTAAACGAATTACAACTGGGCAATTGACAGGACCATGTGCGCAAACCAATGCTGACTAAGTTGCAAGAAAGGTAGAGGTTCAAAGCATGGGCGGTACGCCGAGGTAAGTAGACCGAAATCCATCTGCATCTACTACTAATCATCCACCTTGAGATATCTATCCAGAACATCTCGCTGGTATTAAGTTGCGAGTCCCACCCATAGTGTAAACTCAAAGCAACAGACAACTGCATTAAAAGAACTTTGCGTAAAGTAAACAATCCTTGCACCCGCGGGCACAAGCACCGTTGTTTTCCCCCTTGTGGCAACAGCACATCCCCTAGACTCATGTTTCTGTCACTCAAGCTAGTCATCGAGGGGCATGAACCCACAATCAAGCATAACGTTCCCTCTTGGAGTCACTACCTACTACTTGGCCAAAGCAATAAATAACAACGGAGAACATGCAAGAATTACTTACGAACATAAATATAAAAGAGGTGAATCAAATATATTACTCATACACAATCTGAACATAATCTCACAATCCATCGGATCCCAGCAAACTCATCATAGCAACAGCATAAGGATTACATATGTGCCTCGATCATGTAGGGAAGCTCACGAGGACTAATTAGTGAAGCACAAGAACGGGAGGAGAACATCACATAGCTACTGGTCATGGACCCATGGTCCAAGGGAGACTACTCACAACTCATCCGGGAGGCGTCCATGGTGGTGGAGATGCTCCCGGTGGTGATCCTCCCCTCCAGCAGGGTGCCGAGAAGAGTTCTCCTGGTGCTCCCGATCTTGGAAGCGCGGCGGCGGCGGAACAGAGATGAAATCGCGAAAAAGGGTTCCCGTCTCGAGGGTTTCGGGACACGGTATAAATATATGCCAAAGGGGGGCATCAGACGAGGCTCGGGGGGCCCAGGCGCCCCCCCGGCGCGGCCAGGGGGGGCGCCACCAGGGCGCCTGGAGCCCTGGTGGGCCCCCTCCGGCTGTGCTTCGGGTGCCTTGTAGCTTCTGGAACGCTGATTTTTTATATAATTTTTCCGGGATTTATCTGGCAGTTCTCGTAATGGGAAAACCTGAAATACAAAAACAGCCGAAAACAGAAACTGGCACTAGGGTGCACTGAGTTAATAGGTTAGTCCAAATATGATCAAAAGTGTATGGAAGTGTATAAATATCATAGCAATATCACCCAAAAGAGGCATGGAGCAAGTAGGAATTATAGATACGTTTTGGACGTATCAGCGGAACAGAGGCGAGATTGCGAAAAAGGGTTCTGTCCTCGAGGGTTTCGGGACGAGAGGGATATATATGCGAAGGGGGGCAGCCAGAGGCGGAGCAGGGGCCCCAGGCGCCCCCTGGCGCGGCCAGGGGTGGGGCCGCGCCAGGTGGCCGCCTGGGCCTCCCCTGGCTCCCCTCTCGCCCATCTTTGGTTCTTCGCGAAGCTTCCTGTACGCAGATTTTTCCTGTATTTTTCCTGGAATTTTTGGAGCACTTTTAATATGGGGGAAACCTGAAATAGAAAAACAACAGAAAACAGGAACTGGCACTATGGTGCACTGAGTTAATAGGTTAGTCCAAATATGATCGAAAGTGTATGGAAGTGCATCAATATCATAGCAATATGACACAAAAGAAGCATGGAGCAATCAGAAATTATAGATACGTTTTGGACCTATCAGAAGCTAATGCTAGGAGCAAGAGACAAAGGATTCTAAAGTCATTTGGTGTTGATTTCCCCTGTGTACCTCATAGATGATACTTCCACTTCTATTTCAGATGCTTATGTATCTCTAGATATTGACTACTAAAAGGATGCACTCCGTAGCGAGATGGATTCCATATGATTGCAAACAAGTGGGATTTATGTGGGTGTTCAAAAAGAAGCTTAGGCCTGATGATATGATTAAAAGGGTACAAGGCTAGGATTATGGACAAGCGTTATACCCAGAAAGAAGGCAATTATTTCATCGATACTTACTCACATATGTCATGTCTGACCACCATTTGAGTATTACTCTCGTTGGAAGCATCACATGGTCTTCCCATCCATCTGATGGATGCCAAGACGAGTTTCCTAAATGGAGAGTTGAAATGTGTGTATGCCTAAACAAGCACCTAAACAATGCCATATGTTTAAAAAAGGAACCGCTAGAGGAGAAGATCGAAGAAAAAAAAGTAAAAAAAAGGAGAAGAAGAAAGGAATAGAGGAGAAGAAGAGAAATTGGAATAGAGGAGAAGAAGAGAAAATTTCTCTTCTTCTCCTCTATTCCTTTCTTCTTCTCCTCTTTTTTTTTCTTCTTTTTTCTTCTTCTTATTTATTTCTCCTCTTCTTCCTCTCCTCTTCCTCTTTCTTTCCTCTTTCTTATTTTCTTCTTTCCTATCCTTCTTTTTCTAAATTTGTAACTTTTGCATATATAAAACTTTCTATATATATTTAGCATATATAAACAAAAAACTTTCCTCTTCATCCTCTCCTCTTCTTCCTCTTCTTCCTCTCCTCTTCTTCTTTCTTTCCTCTTTCTTATTTTCTTCTTTCCTATCCTTCTTTTTCTAAATTTGTAACTTTTGCATATATAAAACTTTC